>MQTX01000132.1:1342593-1353131 GCA_009735665.1 Angiostrongylus cantonensis
ATAAATGCTAAATGTCTCACCACCTTCCTGCTTCATTTCCTTCACTCATTTAGGCGGAAGACAGGAAAATAAATTGTACAAAGGAACTGCCTACAGAGACGAGATGAGATGGAAAATTCAGCACTTCATAAAGTCTAGTCAAGCCTGCTAACGATCAACCCCTTTTTAAGAGATTAAGATCATTAACCTGTGTCAGTTCCCAGGTTCGACTTTCTATTAACCTCGGCATTGGAATATGAATGCGTAGTTTTCTTGTTCAGCAATCGCGAGGTTGTTATACAGCATACATTTACTTCCATAGAAAAGCACACAATACAATACAACACAACAGTAGCTGACGTTTCGGCAGTATCGCCTTCTTCAGAGCCTGGAAGGGCATGCTGATATACAATTTATTAGGCCAAACACTTCAATAACACTTACTTCATGGTAATTACATGATCAACAGCTTCTTGAAAAACTCACCGCTTTTTTACATGACTTCCAATGAGGAAGGAAGAATACTCTTCGTCATCAATTAGTTCTTAACCGCTTGTATGACCGTCTACGTGAAACAGCAAACTGCATAATTTGCACTTCCGGCAGGGACGGTGATTGCATGAGTTCAGGTACGATATACCTGATCTCTTGCAAGGATTGCGGAGATGAATATATTGGCGAAACGGGGTTATTGAAGTGTTTAGCCTAGTAAATTGTATATCAGCATACCCTTCCAGGCTCTGAAGAAGGCGATTCTGCCGAAACGTCAGCTACTGTTGTGTTGTATTGTATTGTGTGCTTTTCTATGGAAGTAAATGTATGCTGTATAACAACCTCGCGATTGCTGAACAAGAAAACTACGCATTAACCTGTGTGTTAAGAACGAACAAGCGATCTCCTATTTGGAAATAATCCTAGTTGCATTGCCATCCACACATCGTTAAAAGTACGTGAAAAGTCAATGATTGGTTATAAAACAAATCACCATGTACTTCATGCTACCACAGTAAACGCTTGTAGATTCAGCCTTGTCGGAGACTGTAATGGAACGCTTAACAGCGAAGCTGAACGATCCTCATAGCCATGTAAGTGAACACAAAATGTCTCTACGTAACATGGAAGGCGGCTACAAACCAAAATCGGTATGTTGTTCTAAGCGAGTTAATTTTGCATATCGTAAACGAGCTGACTGCAAATGTCGTTATTGATCAATCATTCCCATTAACTCGGATAGTTGGATGGCCCAACTTCACTGGTTGCGCGGACCCAGCATAATTTGCACTTTTCCGGAGTTTCGCTGCTTTAGCTACTGTGCTTCTCTTGAGCACCGAGGTCGGCCATGCCAAAATCTGTCCCACGTCGTCACCACCACAGGCAGCCATCGACCTTGTGGATCAGAAGGAGATTTGCCATCATGCGACTAGTTTGATGCTAGGACGGTTGTGGATTTTGGTATTGTTTTACTCTTAGTTAAGCTTCCTGACGGAAACGTCGAACTCCTTCTCAGCTTGGGAGACTATGCCGCGGGAATGAATACTCTTGCTGTACATCGTTCCCGGCCACACAGGAAGATCTCCCAGCGATGAGGCGGTAAACCGTTGAGAGGATAATCACATTTGCACTTAATAATATCCCATCAAAGTCCACGGAGACCATTTCCAGGAAATGGTAGTGGCGTTCGAAACCAGAGGTTACCATAGTGATGTGAATTTCAACCATCCTCACATCTTAAAAATACTGTCTACTAATCAATTTTCGTATTTCTCTCCATAATACACATAATCAAAAGGTCTGGACATGATTTTGGAGTGTTTGACAGTTTAAACTGGTGATAAAACGGTCGATATTCGTCTCAATCTCGGAAATTTTTCCATATGTAAATCACTGTAACTCATATAGTTTCTTGCAGGGATAAAAAAAAACCCGGATTACTCTTGAGTAAATGTTTCCGTCAATATCACATATTGTTCAAATTCGTGCGATCTATAGAAAAAAAACAGAACATTGAAGCATTAAACCACATTTGTTATTGGTAAAATGACAAAGCCTGTGGTCCTGGGTGTCGGGTTGCGATGTACAGCCGGGGATTTGAAAAAGAACATTTTAAAAAAAGAAAGAATTCATCCCCTTCACCCAAGCCACCCAAGCTGAGAAGGAGTCCTGCGTTTGCATCAGGGCGCCCAGCTAAGAGTAAAACAATACCAGGATCCACCACGGTCCTGGTATAAAACTAAGCGAATGGTGGCGAACCTCCCTCTGATCCATAAGGGAGGCGTCTGCATGTAGTAGTGACAGCATGGAACAGACTTTAGCTTGGCTTACCTCGAAACTCCAGGGAAATATCATGGCAAACCAGCAAAACTCTTGAAAAAATGGAAATTATGATGGGATCCACACAACCAGTGAAGACGAGTCATCCAAGTATCAAAGTAAGTAAAAAAGACTAAATAAAATGACAAAGCATAAAGCATTCGGCGTTGACTAATCCATTAGGGGTTGACCATGTATTTAACTCCAATAAATATCGTAGAGGAGATTGAATGCATATTTGGCCTACACAATGACTTACGGTGCTTCACTTACTTACTTACTTGATACTTTAACGGCCCGTCCTCACAAGTTGTGCGGGCCCCAGCATAACCACCATTTTTCGGAGATTTGCTGGGTAAGCCATTGTGGCCCCTGGAATCCCGGGAACACCCTGGGCAAAGTCTGCCCTAGGTCGTCACCAACAGGCAGTCGCAGCCCTTGTGGATCAGAGGGCGATTTGCCACCATGCGACTTTGATACCCCGATGATGGTAAGTCCTGGTATTGGTTTACCCTTAGCTAGGCTTCATGATGGAAACGCCTGACTCCTCGGCTTGGGAGACCCTGCCAAGAAAACAAATCCCCCACTGTGCATCGCAGTCCGACACCCAAGGACACCTCCCAGCTACGATGAGGCGGTAAACCATTGAGAGGTACGGTGCTTCACAGAGGTATCAAATTAGTGGTGCTAACATCCCAGCCAAATATTCTACCAATTTGGTGATCCGGAGCGAAAGAACGCTTGTTGAGCCCTAGGCTCGGGATCGAAGACAGCTTCCGAAGACACTCTAGTAGTGTGTATTGCAGAACGCCTCTAATCACTCCTTTGCACGCATTCCTCGGTGTGGATAGACGACATATGAATGTGAATTTGAAAACAGAGCAATGAGAAGCCACCACCCATGACACTTCTCTCTGTAGCACCATCAGATCTCTGAAGCCAAACTCTTTCCAGAATTTTCTACTTTTAACCGTACCGATTATTGTTAAGCGTATTGGGTAGTTGCAGTTATACGAAGTGGGCAGTTTGCGTGGTCAACCGATCATCACTCGTCAGGAGAACATCTTTAACAATCACGGTATGGCAATCCCCATTCTTCCGTACAGTGATAACATTCGAAGGATTCACACTAGGCCTTCGCATCGCTAGCAATTCCTTTCCACCAGCTTCAAAATATGATGTACTAGAATTCGCGATGAGCTTCCATAATTATTCTCAGCAACACTTAGTGGCGAATGATTATACAGAACGTTTTTCTTTCCTGCAAATCGTGCCATTTCGACCACGCATAATTTGCTTGTGATTTTCTCCCAGTTTTATGATTGCCAGAACCCCACTATAAAATTCCATTAACAAAGATCCAAAGTTTTTGACTTGACTGCAAATTTAACCTCGAGGATTCTATGCTCTGAAACAACCTCTAATGAAGCATATAGGCTTACATATGAATGCAATAGACACTTATAGGCGTCCAGCTTCCTTCTCCGCATTTCAGCACTTCTGCACTTCTTTCTGCACTTCATTTTAGACAATCACGGTATGGCAATCCCCATTCTTCCGTACAGTGACAACATTCGAAGGATTCACACTAGGCCTTCGCATCGCTAGAAATTCCTTTCCACCAGCTTCAAAATATGATGTACTAGAATTCGCGATGAGCTTCCATAATTATTCTCAGCAACACTTAGTGGCGAATGATTATACAGAACGTTTTTCTTTCCTGCAAATCGTGCCATTTCGACCACGCATAATTTGCTTGTGATTTTCTCCCAGTTTTATGATTGCCAGAACCCCACTATAAAATTCCATTAACAAAGATCCAAAGTTTTTGACTTGACTGCAAATTTAACCTCGAGGATTCTATGCTCTGAAACAACCTCTAATGAAGCATATAGGCTTACATATGAATGCAATAGACACTTATAGGCGTCCAGCTTCCTTCTCCGCATTTCAGCACTTCTGCACTTCTTTCTGCACTTCATTTTACTCTTGCACTTTACGTTTCTACCTTTAAAAAAACACATCGTTTTTAAGTCATTGGAAAAGCGATGAAAATATTAACATGAAGCCAAAACCCTGTCACACTTGACTGCTTTTGCTGATTTTCGTGAAATTAGAAGAAACAGAATTAGTGGGTCTTGAATTAGTTCTGACTATAACGTAAACATCGCGCGTGTGGAGCAGCGGTCGTCGCCTTGCAATATTTACAGGGGATCAATCTCCGCGCCCCTTGCTCACCAATCCGTCCATCCCTCGGGGGTCGGCAAATTGATACCAGACTTGTCTTGGAGGACTGCAGCACTGGCTTGACACATCTTCAGAGCGCATCCGTCAAGGATTGATCAACGCCGACAGCTTTATCCTTTAGCTTTTATCATAGCGATATATCCACTCAACCGTCGAAAACTGTTTGGAGTACGAAGTTAACATCCAATAAGGGAACAACAGTTGACCAATAAACCGATAAAGGCACTTACGAACCAACTGGAGAAATTCAAGAGATTGCTGAAAATCTTCAAAACGCATCGCGTGAGTGGTGTCACGTAGTTATACGATAACATTGTTGCAGTTGAAATCTCCCACAGTTGTCAAAACGACCGTCCGCTCATTAAGCCCGATGTTGGAGAATCAACATTTCCGAGTTGGAATCCGAAAAATGCGTCTCCGTCAATAAAAAAGTGAAAATCACATCGAAAACAAAAAAAAATGTCTTGATGTTCAAAGAGGAACAAGCGCCTTCTCCCCAGCGACCGCGCACCTAGAACCGGAATTTCCGTGACTCCTTATCGGGAATGAATGATCTCTAGAATGGCGAAATTAAATCTGCTACAAGCTCAGCAATTTAAAAAAAACACGCTGCATTTCGTCCATCCTGAGCTCGTATAAGAGAAACTTAAAAAAGAAACTTCCTGAAATTAAATCTGCTACAAGCTCAGCAATTTAAAAAAACACGCTGCATTTCGTCCATCCTGAGCTCGTATAAGAGAAACTTAAAAAAGAAACTTCGACTGGAATCATCAGCGCGACTACGTGGTGCCTTTGATTGCTGGGACTGAGCCCAGGGAAGCAAGGACTTCCCTTGATGGATACGCACAGCAGAAATGCTCTGTACATTCTTTAAACAGGTAGCCATAATCATGGTCTTCCGAAGTGGACATTAGGAAAAAGGATCTCCTAAACAGTGCCAACGGAAAGTGGTGTTATGGAAGAAAAGCCCTTATCACTGATTGAAAAACAACGCCCATATTTAGCTAGAACGTACATACGATTCGAAAAAGGCTAATGAGATCTTACTAGACACAATATGGTTGTAACAACAACATAAATAATGTGATAACAATATCACGAGTTTCCATTCTCTTTAACTTCGCTTTTGGAACAACTCAAAACCTGAAACAAAGCATACATCCATTCCACATGTGCAACGTACAAATCACCTACACATGTAGACGAACTTGAATGCGTCGTTTAGGAAAAGATCTATAGGAGTTTTTAAGGCATTTTGAGACAACTGTATGCTTTCTAAATTTATTCGTTTACAAGATACATAACATGAAATGTTAGAAAAGCGAGACATGGCATGGAGCGAGTGACCGGAGGTATTGCCAGATGCTGGTGAGGGAAATAAAGACTATAGACCTCACTAGAACATAGTATAAAACTACATATTGACTTATGAGGCAGATCTACGGAACTGTATCTAGTGGTAGTCGGTCTTAAGAAACCATTCAGATTTGTTACATCGATGAGCTGGCCTTGACCACAATTGGAAAACTTCGAAATAGCATTTTAGTAAAAGGAACGATAAAATCTTGAAGAGGTTTCTAGAAAGAATATCGCGAGGTCTCAAGACGTGGATTAGTTCCCTCTCATCGCAATAACGACCTGAGGAGACAATTTTACATCGGAATGTCCCCTACTCACATCAACCAGAGATCAACGACACCGTCGTGTTAACATGAAATACAACGAAAACCACAAACGGTATCGATCCAAGCTTTCCGCTCACATGCACAAGAATGAAAAGGGAGAAAGGGAGGAAGAGGGAGCGGGAGAGGGAGAGGAGGAGCGAGTCGAGAGAGAAGAGGAGAGGGAAGAAATCGGTGACAGGTGTTGTACGATGCTGTGAAAATAGGTGCACAAAACAACCACCATCAGCTGGTGATACCAACCATGTTAAACAATGGCAAAATTAAACAGGCAAAATAAATGTTAAACAAAACTACACACACACACAAACACACACACACACACACACACACACAAACACACACACACATACTCGTCATTAGAACAACAAGTTGTCTGGAACTCAAAGCACAGTAAGGCGGAATATCAGTGCCCTGCAAAGTGATCGAAAAATATATCGAAACTACTGCTAAAACAAACTACCAATTCTTATGAAGCAGTTAGCAATACAGGTGACAGATATGTAGTTGCCGAAAGTGCGAGGAGGTGTGGCAACTTTTAAGGGACGTGTAAACCAATGGTGAGGCATCGAATGAATCGGTATCACTAGCAAAATGAAACCCGAGTACAAACTTTTTGTACCACAAATATATTTGTTCCCGTGTACTTATCAAGCATTATGGCACCTGTCGCTATCTAATTGTAGTGTCGACTCCTCGATTGGTATCTACCGCTACCACGACCCTAAAACAGTTATTTCGATGTAGGTTTAACAACGAATAAGATCATACGACATTTACAGTTGCTGATTAACGCCGCAGAATACAACTAAGTTTATTTAGCATTACATCAGCCATCAACCCAACGGTTTATCGCTTCATCGTGGCTGGGAGGTGTTCCTCGTTCCTCGGTATCGGGCTCCGATGTACAGCGGGTGCTTCATTCCCCTCCACCCCATTAGGTCCTCCCGAACTGAAGAGTCCAACGTTTCCATCAGGAAACCCAGCTAAGAGTAAACCAATACTAGGACCCATCACCGTTGTGGTATCAAACTAACTGGATGTGGCAAATCTTCCACTGATTCACAAGGGCGGCGATTGCATATGGTGATAGAGACCTGGGACAGACCTTGACTAGGCTGACCTCGGAATTGCTAGGAACTGCTGGAGCACGCATAACCAGTAACGACGGTCCATCCAAGTATCTAAGTGAGTAAGTAATATCACCCATAATCTTCGTATTTAGTGAAATACTCATTTTCATACCACCGGAGTAACCGGAGTAACAAGTAACTAATCATAAAGCCTTCCAAAAAACTAGGATCAAGTTAGTAAAAGTCACAGTCTAACTTTTACAAAAGTCTTAATCTCAAGGTCTTCAGTCAAATTCGCATTTATTACATTATAAATTAAAGATTAAAGGTTTTAAAATGACCGAATTTTCCAAATATAGAGCGCAACTGTTTTGCAACCAATACGAAATAGCTCGCAAAATATGCAAGAATTCACAACTCATCTCAGAGTTAACTTATAAGATGAACATAATTCAACAGACGTGAGTAATTTCTGAAAGATAGATTTACAAGTCTTCGAAGCCGATGGAAACTGTCTAGCATTTGCTACCGAATACTTACTTGGATGGCCCATCGGCACTAGTTGTGTGGGTCACAGCCTAATCTCCATTCATCGAAGATTTGCTGGTTTAACCACTGTACTTCCCTGGAGCCCCGAGGACAGCCTGGCCAACGTCTGCCTCAGCTCACCACTAGCACACGAAGTCACCGCCCTTGTGGAACAGAGATATTTGCTACCATGCGACCAGTTTGATACTAGGACAGGGGTGGATCCTGGTAATGGATTACTTTGGGCTTCCTTATAGAAACGCCAAGCTCCTCCTCAGCTTGAAGGTCCTGCTGGGGTGATAAATTCCTGCGATGTATACTGCAGCCCGACACCAAGGAACACCTTTCAGTCACGATGAGGTAGGTGGTAAACCGTTGGGAGATGACACCGAATAGCCATTTCTGTTTTGAGGTTAGGTAATACACTAACAGATCAACTACATTATTCGTGATGTAGTCCATTAGCTGGCTTCAAATAGTAATCCCATTAATCAATGAATAACTCAAGTGGATATTACAGCAGCACAAATTCCGCTACCTCTCGGCATCCTAGGAGCACCACCCTTTGGTACAACGGGTTTTCCTTCTAATGTTTTTGGCAAGACAGTAGTCACGGACATTTCGTCAGGCTCTGCCATGACGCAAGCTTGTCCTTAGCTGAGCTCCCAGATAGTAATATTGAACTTATTTCGGCTTGCATGACTATACTAAGGAAGAATCTCCGCTGCATAACGCTATTTGACGCCAAGACCGCCGCCTAGCCGCGATGAAAAATAAGCAATTGAATAGTCGAGCGAAAAAAAAAATACAATCATTTTAAAGATGATTTTTGCTGGATGGGATGTTGAACCATTAAGAGGAAGCTGCCTCAAAAGAAATAGGATATAAATAGAAAGAAAATGCATTTCCAACAAAACACGTCGATGGCACTTGAGGGAAAATTTGCGAAAAAAAAAATTAAAAACTCACCTGATTGTAACCTCCTCGATGTGCGGTTCCGCCGTAACTTCCACGATGTGCACCACCACCTCTTCTTTCAAATACCATCGGCTTTTTGTAGTTACCAGGAGACCTTTGTTGGTTTGTATGCGGAATTTTTGGCACGTCCACAACCCTCATATCTACTTCACGCACGTCCCGACACTCACTTACTAAACTACTTCTAATCGAAAACGACATCCATATACTAACAACTGCAAAGTATGGCAGATTCACTAACTTTGCTGCTGAGACTTCAAGGGACAAAATACTGCAGCATGCGAATTGTCACCGGTTGCTCCACAAATACTACACGTTCGCTTGCGTAGCTCTGGGCATGTAACTTTTCCATCTGGACCACGGATTCTGAAATATAACAAACTCATGGAGACTATACAAAAAGGAAAGCAGATAAAGTAAAACAAGAAAATAAGGAAATTAACAACTGACACATGAGATGTGGCGACTTCCTCTGACTTCCCAAGGCTTCGACAAAACGTGCAGTCCAATTTTATGGAAGCTGAGGACGAATACGAAGTCGGCAAAGCCTGCACAGGTGCCGTTGGTTCAGAGTCTCTTATACGCAATTCCAGATTCTCTTTAACAGGCATATCATCTTCATCCAGTTCCTTGTTCTCTGTTTGAACAACATCAGCTTTTATCGACATTACGGGAGCAACTGCTACTATAGGAACGGCTGCACGTTTCTCCGACTCCGCTTTAGAAGCTAAAACACGTGTTTATACATCACTTCTCTACCATTTTTATAAGCCACTAGCTTCGCTTTTTAAGAGAAAAAGACATACCAACAAGTGGAAGAAGCTCTTTGGTGACCTCAGGTTTCAAATCAGATTTTGGTTGAGGTGGTGATTCGGATTTTTGAAAAGTCTCCTGTTCCTTTTCTTCTTTTTGCTCTTCTAAACCAGGTTCCTTGCCCAGTTCATGCCCAGCTTCTGCCTCACATCTGTTAGTCTCGCCTGCATTCAACGACAAATCCTGAACCTCAACGGTAACCGTAGCGACAATATCTGATGAATTTGTGTCATCCTTAGGGGTTTCAGCCACTGAGCTCTGCCGGGAACAGCTCTGAGGTGAATGGTTGTGCTGAAAATGTATATATCTATAAGCAGTATTAGTCAAATACAACATCAAACCCCTAACTAGCTTTCCACCTCATCATGACGTTTAACCCGTCCAAGGTGCTTAACAGTTCGACATCTTGATTCAGTTTATAGTAGGTGCACCACCGTCATGATATCAAATTCGCATGGTGGTAAATCTCTCTCTGATCCACAAGGGCTGCGACTGCCTGTGGTGGTAAAGACCTGGGTCAAACTTTAGCTAGGCTGACCCCGAGACACCAGCGAACCATAATGGCTTAACCAGCAAAACTCCGAAAAATGGGGATCACGATGTGGACCGCACTTGTGAGGACGGGCTGTTCAAGTATCAAGTATCAAGTCATGGTAGATTCATGCCACTGAAGAATCCTCTCACCTAGTCATGGTTACATACAAAAACAAAACAGTTAGGAAAAGACCATCGTAACAAAAACATCACGTTTTTCGTTCCGCCTTTCTTGAATAAATTTATCGCATGACGAGAAGAAATGAAGTTTACTGATGCCCGCACAAGATACCTCATGAGTAATGAGAAACAAGCTATAGGACATGTTATTATACGGTGATAGTACATATTATGTATGCACTATGCACACATAAGTAATCTGTACATATATATA
>MQTX01000132.1:1353418-1389065 GCA_009735665.1 Angiostrongylus cantonensis
CTTATTCTTGCTGTAGAACGACGAAGTACCACGGAAACTGGAGCTCACACGAGAATTACGTCCTGTAAAGTGTGCGGAATAGGGCGTCACAGAAATGTTAAAATGTTGACTGACAGATAAAACAACCTCGGCCAGGTGAAGAATGCATTATGTGCGGCATACCGAAATGAGATGCCATTACAAATGGTGGTGCTACGGCACTTGGGTGGAAGCCGTACATTCGCGGATACGGCAGTGGTCCGTAACTCGAAGATGGCGTTACCAACGGTGGAATGGATGCCGTTGCATTGCGCGATTCGCTCAGTGATTGTGGACTGGCCTGATGCATAACACTCACAAATGGTGGCAGTCCATTTGGCACCCCTGGAGGCATGCTCATAGGTCGCACAGGCTTAAATACGAAACTGATAATCAAATGAGTGACTGGTTGTTAAACCCTAAAATGCTCTTCATTGTGTCGGCTCGTTCTAGCTTCTATCAGCATATAAAGAAAGAGATTAGAAGTAGAATAATTTACAACCTGAACTGCTGGCACGGAAGAGATAAATTCCGATTCACCAAACTGTTCTACTGTTACGTGTGACTGTTCAATCACAGTTTGCTGATCTGAAAACATCCAACGGAAGCTAAAGAAGTGCACAGAAGGCTAATTGTACACACTTACACGATGGATGTGATTGATCTGAAGGTTGGCTTGGAGGGGCGTGATGAACAACAAATGGCATAGGAACCATAACAGGTTGTGAGTGCTCCATCGGGGAATAGCCTACTTCCGCACGGGGAACAAAAACTGTCTAAAACAAAATCTGTATTCTATCGTGAAAAAAAACCATTCCAACTATGACGTAGATAAAGTAAAGAGAGTTTGAACATCAACTGAACAAAAGACAAAGTACGTTGAATTAGCTGTCGCAAACGGAGAATATAAAATAGAAAATGGATAGTTCGCTGCTCAATAGAAAACCGCTTCAGTGCTTTTGTGGTCCATCATGACAATATTCACGCGTTGATCCGTAGAAAGATCAGTTCTACGTCAAAAGTTTAATCCGATGCTCAGAATTCTTCCCGGTATCACCTCAGCGGTGAGCCGTGTATGCTACGAATCAAAACCCTTGCCCAATTTTTTCGCTCTTCTTCGAATCAAGAGTTTTTGTCTATGAATTGAGGCATTTTTTCACCGAATACACATAGATTTATAAGACAGATTTAGATGAGACAAACCAGATACAAATCAGAACTAGAAAACTGTGGGTCTCCGATTTTATGTTGCTTAAACTTTCATGGTTGGTCAGCGTAGCATGAAACGAAAGCCTGTAGTATTTCGACCTCCCAAAAACACTTTCTATCGAAGTGAAACGTAAAGCCTTAAAGGAAGAAAAGAACGCACCCAAAATAACATTTTTCGGGCACTAATGAATATTACTTCCAATTATAATGGTTACTAGATCTTTCAAAAATGGATAAGTATGGAAATGTAAGCTTATATACAATCTCACCAGACTTACGTAACCGCCCAGTACCTACCAGAAACAACGGATGGACCCTCAGCGAAACAGAAAGTTTCGACAAATTCTTAAAAACATGAGCTACACTTCATAAAACGTGATCCAAATCAATCATACCGGTCGAACTGCTGGCTGCATATACACTCCAGAAGGTTGATAATGCGCTGGTGGCATCACTTGCTGACCAATGTATTGAGGAGCGACCATCTTGAAATAGTCATACAAAAGACTGACAGAAGGGAAAAAGGAAGCGATACTTCATCCATACCTGAGGATGCGGTACTGGAACAATAAACTGTCCCCCACCACGTTGCTGAACGGTCATCACAGTTTGTGGTGTCTGGTTCACAAGCTGTGTTTGCTGCTGTGGTTCCTGTTGCAGTGGTTGTCCATTGAAAACAATATGCCCGTTCACAGGCTAAATTGACTACGTGAGACATAAAAGGGCGCAAAAAACCCTAGTTATAAATTAAACTCTCCAAAATGACACGAGAAGAGCAATCGATAGTCACTGCCACTCATGCATCGGTAAGAGAGCAAATCCATAAAAAGAGCAATCCACTCCGTCACAATATACATTGTATACACGCATATATACGTGTAAATATGCATACATCCACATACACATGCCCTTCCTATCCACCTCAGAATTTTCAGCATTAGAGACACGATACTACGTGTATACGTAAAGAGTAGATTGGAGTTAAAGATAAGACCGAAAAGCAGCCATGTGTTTACAGTAAGACGTACATGGATTCAGGAGATCGTCTATGAGCCGCCAAAACTGCACTAACGTCACAGCCACTAATAACGGATGTCCGACAAACCACCATGGTTATATCCACTTTCTATGCACATCTATGATAACTACCAATGGTTTCCTCCTGGTTGAAGAAAAAAAAACGATGCAAACAAAGCATCATACATTTCTCGAGCAAACGCCTCACATATCTAGGGTGCGATAAGCGTCAAAATTTCACCTGGGTTCCCAGCTACTTGGCGGTTAATAGTCTAACATGCATGCAAAGTATTTACCTGCTGATACTGAACTGTATTCGGTGGATGTTGATTCGGCCCATAATAATGCGGCATAGTCTGTTGCACTTGATGAACATGAGGTTGTTGCTGTGGAAGAACATCACTCTCATATCCTGATGGGATCTGTGGGCGCTGCATTGCTATAGTGCCTCCTGTGCTGCCTCCCACACCTAAACGCAAACGTAAACTGACCAGAGCAAAATCGTAACTATTCCTACGTGAAAAAGGTAGGACTCAAAGATAGCGAGCAACTTCGGGTCAATTTCAATGCAAGATTTAACAACACAACCCGAGAATCATTTCCACTTTACAAACACAGTAAGGAACGGTCCAGAAAACAAAGTTGAAAAAAAGATCTTTTCTGTAGCTGGGTACCTCACCATAATATCCTCCCATTTGCGAAAAGCTTCCTGCTGAGGGATTCACGTGATGATTGGCAACACTGATAGGTGGATGCGCCACTCTTGATAGGTTGTGATCGTCATAACGTGCACTGGAGACATGATGACTTTGACTACTTATCATTGGTTGAGGCTGAATAAAGAATTTTTGCACAAGATCCCAAAGTACAGCATAATTCTCTTACGGAGATACTACAAACTGTGAAGAATATTAAAGAACGGCAAAACGACTGGCTAAAACAACTGCAAGTGGTGAAATTAAACATACCCTACTGTAAGCCATAGATTCACAGCCAACCATAGAAGAGTCAGCTTCATACCGTGAACCACGAAAAACAGGCGGACAGTCATACGGCAACTGTAACAACATTCACCAAAGCATGTCTTAATACCTTGATGGTGTTACTTTTTAACACAATATGCCAGAACGTGCAAATGTAGGAGCGTGGTCGGAGGGGCCCTGCAATACACAAGGGATCGATCCCCACGCCCCAGACTCAGCAAGCTCTTCGGGGTCGGCAAACTAGTACCAGACTTGTCTGGGAGGATAGCAGCACTGGATCTATACATCGGTCGGCCACAGCGAGTCATTGTAAAGGCCAGCTATGCACTCAGTCACCTCCAACGATGTCTAATGAAGTCGAATGAATAGCGCATGCATCAGAAATTAATCAATACCCGGAGTTTTTTAAAGTTTTATATCAGAATATAACAGCACGTGCAGCGCAGAGGTTATAGGTGTTCTATAATATACATAAACTTCATAAAAAGCTCTCGGCGCTGATCAATCACTGAGGCATGCGCCATGCATTCGACTTCATTAAGTAGACTTGTCTGGGAGGATAGCAGAGCTGGATCTATACATCGGTCGGCCACAGCGAGTCATTGTAAAGGCCAGCTATGCACTCAGTCACCTCCAACGATGTCTAATGAAGTCGAATGAATAGCGCATGCATCAGAAATTAATCAATACCCGGAGTTTTTTAAAGTTTTATATCAGAATATAACAGCACGTGCAGCGCAGAGGTTATAGGTGTTCTATAATATACATAAACTTCATAAAAAGCTCTCGGCGCTGATCAATCACTGAGGCATGCGCCATGCATTCGACTTCATTAAGTATCATTGGAGGTGATTGAATGCATATCTGGCCTTTACTCGCTCCTCGACTCGCGGTGGCCTGCCGATGTATCGAGCCAGTGCTGCTATCCTCCCAGACAAGTCTGGTACCAATTTGCCGACCCCGGAGGGATGGATGGCTTGGTGGGCCATGGGCGCAGGGATCGATTCCACGTGCGTGTAGCAGTGGCGTCTCCAACCACTGCGCCACACGCGCTCCTCCTATAATATACATATAATCAATTTAATTCTGGACACCGGGTTAACAAAGCCCTCCTTATCTTTAAGGTCAGTTGCCAAGAGTAAAATCAGCGTGGCGCATTACGACTTACCTCTTTTCATCACAAGATACAAAGCTGGAGATTTTCAAGCTCAATTTCATTATTCCATTACCGGTAATACTATCTCAGTAAGTGTAGATATGAAACAAAACACTGCATTTAAGATAACAACATGGACAATCATCACGGTCATCGTCATCACAAGCACGGTGCTGGTTCGACTCTGCTCCGAGCCAGAAAACCTCTCATCCCTTCGGGGTCGGAAAATTGGTACAGGATTTGATTAGAAAAAATCACTCCTTGCAATTCAATTGGGAACGCTCCAGTCATGATATCCCAGGACTCCAGGTAGAATCGACACCACCAGTATTCCACGAGATTCAGGATGAAATGAAAATCTTTAAGCAGTACCCGAAGCCACACGTAAAAGTTGGAGCATATTCGTGGCTACTGGATGAGAAGAAACGAATCGAATGTGAGGAGTGTTAGGATCCGCACAGTAGAAGTGAAGACGGGTGAAACAAACAATAAAAAAAACATGAACAACCAGACGTAAGAAATTGTTGCAAATAAACCTTCTCCTTGTCGAAGTTGCCGTCGCATGGTCCTACAAATGTAAATGATGAGAAATATGCAGCGAACAAAAAGTCAAATAAATTTAAGCGAAATCTAATGAAAGAATAAATAATCGTACCGTACACAGAAGGCGCTTGATGATGGGGTCCTCCCGCTCCGTCTTGAGAAGTGAATTGCGGCTGTGGTGGTGGATGGGACTAAATTACTCTACAGTCAAAATATGAACACCTCGACATGGCTACGTCCTTCAGTTCACTTCTAGCAGTTACTAATTTGCAAATAAATGAAGAAATCGCACAAAAGTCTTCGAAACTAGGTGGGGAAACAGAAACACGAAGACTTTTTCAGCAGGACCATATGTTGATGTCTTCGCGTAGCACCACTTGTAGGCACTAGTAAAATTCAATGAAAGAAAACTACATTGCTAAACTCCAAACGCATAGCAAAACTATAGCATACTTAAAATTCCAAAACTACGATCTCAGGATGATTGCTGATGGCACTGGTGGATAAAAACTAGCTGAGAGAAAGGCTAAACGAAGGGCCCGCATGGTGCCGTGATGAACGCGTTCGCCCCCGGAAAGGGTAATAGCGTGTCCGTTCTCCACCTCGTTCGGACCTGCGGCCCGGAGTACTGCAAAGATCGTAGCATCATTGCAGTTCGATACTGAGTATTACAGACGTTGTAAGATGATGATGTAACAAAACAATAACAGTTACAAGTATAGGGATGAAGTGCCGTTTTAGAATAAGCATAAACGAAGAAGAGCACTCACAAATCCTGGAGGTGGAACACGGCGTTCCTGATGTCTCATTTGATCATCAGCGGCCAGTCCCGAATCCGGGGTTGTTCTGAACAATTCCACAATACCGTAAAGCGCAAAAAACAATAAATATATCACCCGGATAATTTGAAAATAGAAGCAAGCGACGTTAAGCCACTTCGGAATTTGACAGCACTGCTAGCAACAATTATGAAACGATTTAGGCTCACGAACAGGGGATGAACGATAGGGATACGCTAGAGCCTCTTTCAGCGCTAAAGCCTCTTATAGAAGCGATAAACGTGAGCTACCGAGTGGTTCTTGGCTGTGCGGGCAGCACCGTAGTGTAATCCAACTGAGAATGGCCGCAACCACGATCTAAAGGCGTCTTGGACATCTCCTTAAACACGTCTCTTCAATACTAGGCAATGTTACTGAACCACGTTCGAACTAAACACGTGGAAATCTGAATCCAAGGAACAACCTGCCAAGAGCAGGAGTCACTAAACAAATAAACAGATAAACAAAGGACCCCGCTACTGGCGATTCGAACGGTGGCGATGGAACGAGCAAACCGACGAGCAGAAGGCGCGAAACGCACAAATCGATCGCATCTGGAAGCAGTGGCGGTCGACAAGCTCCCGAACGCGGCCCGCGCCCCTGGAACGACGCCGCCGCCAACCCTGGCACTGTCCCCGGGGATCCCCGAATTTCCCCAGTGCATGGCTTCGCTCCGAACCGGTTAGCCCCTGTGGACTGCGCGATGACTAAGCCTTCGAAATGAGTTGCCCACCGGTCTGCAACATCTGACCTCAGCCGATGGGCCACTTCATCCACCTTAACGAGAACTGCAAACTTGCTATTCTGAGTCAGATTCTTGGAGCACCCTCCATCACATTCAGTGTTCATCACACGCCATGCCGCTGCGGACACTCCGACACTGGACATGCTCGGACGAGTTCTACCGCGACTTGATTACGGTCGTCAATTGGTGTGCCGTTCAGTGGGATAATGCGTTTTCTCTCTCCACCACTTTTCAGCTCACTGGTTCTGTTAGCTGGCGCGTTCCTGTGATATCGCAAATCTTGCTAAGCTCCCAACTGTAATACCAGGCATGTACTTGTCGTGACATTTATCCAAGGACTTATGTTTCTCGAAGGCATGGTACATTAGACTACAAGATTGCGATAGTACACTGGTGTGCTCGGTGGTTGACGATTATGATAGGAAGAATATTTGCCGTACGACTTTGTGATGTGGCGTAGTGGTCGGAGGCGCTCTACAGCACATACATGGGGTCGATCCTCGCACCCGTGGCTCACCAAGCCCTCCATCTCTCCGGGTTCGTCGAATTGGTACCAGACTTGTCTGGGAGGTTAGCAGCACTGGCTCGATACATCGGTAGGCCACCGCGAGTCATTGTAAAGGCCAGATATGGTTTCAGTCATTTCCAACGATGCTTAATCAAGTCGAATGTATGGCGCATCCCGCAGGGACTGATAAACGCCGAGAGCTTTATCCTTTATTTTGCACTCTGTGATACAGTTCTGGTTGAAAAATGTTTTATATAATCACCTTGTGGACTCATTTCTATTCTTTATGCATTTATTTTTCAGGACTTAAGTTGATAGTGATCTTTCCAGCTCAATGGATGGTGTTCTTAAGTTTCGTGTAGGTGTAGAGGAACCAGCAGAGTATGTTAGCATAGATTGTGCGCAAGTGGTACTGTGGACGGATCCATGTCTTCCCAAAGCGGAGCCTAAAGTTCGCAAACGAAGTCGCCTCGATGTTTCAGACGTAGTAAAATCAAAAAGGAAAAGTATAGGTGCGATTGTTCACCATTTTCTGGAATAACGCCTCACTTAGTGTCGCAACAGAATTCTTTGACTGTCGAAACTTCAGAATTCGATGAATGTTTTTGAAGCGCTACGTGACCCCTTTACAACCCTTAAGCATCTGTGCGCATTAACAGAGGTGGGGCTATTCTTTAATCCAAAGTGACTCTAGTATGCTGCAGTACATATCAAGTTGTCTCAATGACTTATCGCAAGCATCACAACTCTCGTCAGAACTCCAAAATTCTATGTTGTGGGCGGTATTTGAGAAAAAGGACAGGCCTTAAGGAAGAATTTGCGAAATTAGACTCTTATCTAGGGTTTAACCCACCTAGTGGTTTTCTTAACTGTGGGCTAGGTGTATCCACAGTCAAACGGGGTGAAACCCCTATTTTTCTTAGCGTTGTTAAATTGGTAGTAAATTTTGCACTAACATGTCGATGCTGTGTTTAATTTGGCAAGTTATAGCAAAAGTTAGGGCTCGAGTGACGCGGTGGTTGGAGACGCTACTGCAACACTCACGTGGGATCGATCTCCGCCCCCATGGCCCGCCAAGCCTTCCATCCCTTCTGGGTCCTGGTAGCAGATTTGTCTGAGAGGATAGCAGCACTGGTTCGATACATCGGTAGGCCAGTGCGAGTCACTGTAATGGCCAGATATGCATTCAGTCACCCTCAGCGATGCTTAATGAAGTCGAATGCATGAAACATCCTTCAGGGATTAATCAACGCCGAGTGTTTTATCTTTTTGATTTAATCTGTAACCTCTTTAGTTTTATCAGGTTTATTTTTTGAATGTCAAAGTTTTATGATTTCCAAGTTATTTGGGGTAGTTTATCACTTTTCCACATGCTATTTAGAATAGAGTGGTTATTTTAGAACAACTTTGTTCACAGCTGGTTTCGAATACACCATCGGACGTGCTACCATGTGTGACGCCTTCAACAAGTAGAAAATCAAATGAATGTACAACTGCGGAGAGCAAGAAGCCACAGAAGCCGAAAGTAGTAAGTTTTTACCTGAAATTAAAGAATGGACACCCAGGATGCCAAGCAAGGATAGTTTTGATTGCTAGTCGAACTCATCCGCGCAATCTTAACAATAACACTCTTGCTCCTTTTTCTTTTATACACCTTAATGTCTCCAGACAGAGTGATCATTATGGTTTTCTTGTGTTTCTGACAAAGTTTTCCTTTTTCTTGTACCGTTAGAATTACTTTCGACGAGAAAATCCTAAGCAGTTGCAAGATTCTATGTAGTTAAGTTCCAATGTAGAAAATTATGTCTGGTGCAGCTTCCTCTATCCTAGTGATTGTGTTTCATTATTATTCAGAATTGCAAGATCACCGTTCTCAACGTTGGACGTGGAAATCTCCCAGTGGGAAATACCATGAAAAAAACAGACCACATCATAGTAAACCGGAGGTTTTGCCTAACCAATGTCGCTGTTGTCTCAAAACTTTGCGCGGGTTCGGACCATTGCCGTCTAAGCGCAAGATTCGCTTTCTTGCGGATGGGAAAGAAAGCAGGAAAATTCAGAAAAACGCAGAAGGAAAAAAGGAGGGCAAGATGACTAGTAGCTGGGATTTATTCAGACTATTAACCGACTTTTGAGAAGATACCGTTGTTGACAAAGTCGACGACGGTTACCATCCGCCTATTCATCTTCCCATCATGCTGTGAAGGCTGACAATTTGTAGGTGAAGAGACGCCTGTTTATAGGAAACCGAGCTAGTACGCCAACTCGGAATCCCTTATCCTTTCGACAGATGTGTCATCCAATTTTATATGAAATTATGGAAAACAAAATTCAACATGCTCTTCCTTCTGTGGAGAGTCGTACAACAACACTTTTTCTCACTTTTATTGATTTTAGGGAGGCCTTCAACTCAAGACAAAATCGGCGGTGGAAGTTCTGGAAATCCAGAACTTCTTTACTCAGTATGTAAAGAACTTCGTGAACTTTGCAAATTTGACGTAGAATATCACCATTATAGAACGATACAAGGGCGCGTGTGACGTAGTGGTTGGAGGCGCCACTGCGACGCGCACGTGGAATGCGCCCATGGCCCACCAAGCCTTCCATCCCTCCGGGGTCGGCAAATTGATACCAGACTTGTCTGCGAGGATAGTAGCACTGGCTCGATACATCAGCAGGCCACCGCGAGTCATTGTAAAGGCCAGATATGCATTCAATCACCTCCAACGATACTTAATGAAGTCGAATGCGTGGCGCATCCCTCAGGGATTGATCATCGCCGAGAGCTTTATCCTTTTTATCCTTTTATGGAACGATGTTAACAACGACGTAAATAAAAGGGTTCTACAAGGCAATACCTCATCAAAAATTTACGGTTACACTCGAGAATGACATGCGAATATTGGGACGAGACAAATGGGAGTGAAAATCAAAGGTTGACAATCCCAAAATCTTCGATTTTCTGATTATATCGCTCTTATAACATCGAACTTTATGCAAAGGGAACGGATGTTGGCTGACTTCGACAATGCTTAGGGGTGATTGGTCTTAATCTGTTTTGCGAAAGCGATGTTTATGAGAAACGATATTATTTTTACGTATTTTTTCTTGATGAGCTTACACGAGGTTGATAATAATTGGTCTTAATCAGTTTTGCGAAAGCGATGTTTATGAGAAACGGTATTATTTTTACGTATTTTTTCTTGATGAGCTTACACGAGGTTGATAATAATCTTTATTATCGGCTAACGTTTCGACGTCTTCGTCTTCATCTGAGCCGATGATCCGAGTCGATGGTCCACGCTTGTCTTTCGCCTCGATGTGGCGGCTTCGCCTTCGTGTCGAGTCAGGTCTTCTTCAGCGGTCCGTCTCCTCGAATGAGGCACACTCATTCAGTGGTGCCCTTTTATACACGATGCTGATGGTGAATATAATGATAATGTCCGTTGATAACTATTTGTTTTTCTTCCGGACATATATCATCGCGTGCATCGTGCAGATATTATTTTTAATTTTCCATCTACAATTAATGGAATGGATATCTCGGATTACTTTTAGCTGTTGTGTGTCTCGGTCAGGAAGTTAACATGATTGACAGGGTAAGAGGATGTGAGCGACTTGCGAAACTTGTAATCAAGAGTGCAGAGAAGAGGGTTGAAGACATCAAACTCCATGCACTTCTTTTCGACTTTTCGATTATTATTGTCCTAATTTACCCGTCGGGAAGATTGTCGACATGTAAGCAGAAGGAAAGATCACTTAACGTTATCGATCGTGTGTTCGAGTAAGCCATACAAATAGTTTTCAGTACAACTCAAGTGATAGGGAATCCGAAGCTCTGACCTGCTTTAACATATGCTCCGTGATTTTGACGTAAATGTCCAAAAGTTGGTGTTTTGGATGTATGACCTTCAATATTCATCCTATAGCTAATGAAAGGTGTGTGGGGATGTCGGTTCAAAAAGCCATTCTCTACACGTATTCATTCACAGGGATGCGTGTAGCAAAGTAGTTAGGGATTCTCTACAATGCACATGTGTTCGATCCCGCACATCAAGCTCACCAAGCCTTTCATCCCTCCAGGCTCGGGATTGGTAGCAGAGCTGTCTGAAAGAGTAACTGCACTGATTCGATGCATCGGTAGGTTACAGCGAGCTAATGTGTAGGCTAGACGGTTTTCTTAGCTTATTAAGTTAACACTAAGCTGATAAAAAGTTTCGTTGGGCTCACACTTTAATGCCTTCGCGTTCGCCTTCAGTCCCAGATTAGTTCGAGTCGACTGTCCACAGGCTATCGTTCTCCCCTTATAGGTCTTCGTAGTCGCGTTGAGTCGAACCCGATATAGTGGATCACTGACCAGATCTTATTACCAACCTTGAATTATTTAAAAGTCGGGACAGTATTTGGTTTTACTCCAAGGTTGAATGAAAGTTGGTCGAGGGAGCGGACCAAAGATCGCCAAAGATCGTGTGTATATCACAGGGTGTATATAACAGATGCACTACAGTATTCCTTGTTGTATTTATTTGTTAACGTACATATAAGCACAGTGTCGGCTTCCTTCTTTATATAGCTGTGTTGATAAGATGTGTTGCAAGGCATATGCATGTATTAAAACTTTCGAAATGATATTTTACTACAATAATGCTGAGGTATTTCGCTGTTTTCCTTCAATAAGCGAACACGAGGTTGATATCATAAAATTTATGAGGATATAATAGCTGACGTTTCGGCGGCTTGGGCTTCTTCAGAGCCTGGAAAGGTCAAATTGACTTGCGATTTACACATCCAAACACGTCAATAACGCTAGACGCATAATAAACAGCTTCATTTAAACGCCCACCGGTTATTCTTTGCAAGTTTTTCAATTAGTTGGTGGAGAGCAGCGGCACAGAGTAGTAATTTGGAATCCAAAATATCAGCGCGCGAACTCTTGAAGCGTTTTGGATTGGTTCCAAAAATCCAAAAATGAACCACAAGGAGTACTGTCTTGTCATCACGCGTCACTTAGCTCCACATCTCAGGATGATTCAATGACATGACATAAGCGCAGTCCTCATCCATGTATTACTCTGTGTGGCTGATTCACCAACTGATTGGAATACTTGCAACGATTAAACGGTGGGTGTTTAAGTGAAGCTGTTTATTATGCGAATGCAAATCTATGTGTTAAGTTTTATTTCCTAGTGATATAAAAGTGTTTGGCTGAGTAGATCGCGTGCCAATCTGACTTTTACAGCCTCTGAAGAAGGCGAAACTGCCTAAACGTCAGGTATTATATCCTACTAAATTCGATGATACCAGCCTCGTGTCTGCTTATTGAAGAAAAACAGTCAGTTATCAAACAATGACGAGGTTAGTAGAAAGTCGGTCGTGGGAAACACAGATATTTGCAGTATCAGGGACCACAGGTGTCTACAGTGTGGAACGAACGCGCTATCACCCTTTCTGGGTGCTAACACGTTCATCACCACACCATGCTGGTCCTTCTTTTCGCCCTTCTGTCATCTAGTTTTGTATCTACCAGTACCATCAGCAACTATCACATACTCTGCCGTGAAAAATTGTAGAAGGCAATAAATGAAAGGTTAATGTTATACATTTTGTTGATACTAGCTGTTATTGAGGAACGACGATCGATCACCATCTCTGGGAAAAGGCACGAATACATGGCACAACCTTGTCCACATTGTAACGGGAGGAGGGTTCGCGTTGTGAATCCTGGAAGAATGGACGGGCGAAATATTATGGAGTGCACAAACAGCAATTGTTTGGCTACGATTAGGTTCACTAAACTTCCAGCCGGCACTCTAATCAATCCTGGTGGAACGGTGACTGTAGTTTACCATTAATAAATTCTCATACGTGATTTCGCTCTCTGATGACTAACAATTTCAGCCTGAAGCGTTCAGTTGGTATGATCTTGATCCAGGAGAAATCTTTTACCCTAATGCTATTACAATAAGGCGCTTAGAAGAAAGGTAGAGCTTGTTATCTCGTAGTTTTCTTTGTATAAATTCTATATTTAGCTTAAAATCTGCCACGAAAAAGCGGTTTACACCAGAAATCGGATACGATGCTGAAGGATCCGTTGTGGTGCGTTGTCCTGGTCAGAGAGAACCAGTGAAACTCTTATAAATTTTTGTTGTAAAAAAGTAGGAACCGACAAGAGAGCTGTGTGATTAGATGTTTCTTATCTTTCTTTTCCATATTCCTTTTCTCGCTCTTCATCTACGTAGCAAAATAACCTGTCGTTTAGGCTGTGGGTCATTTTTCCATCATTGATTTGTTCTTCCTATAGCAATTGTTTGCTAAACTTGGAGGTAAATTTCTTGGTAGTTCTGTTCGTTGAAATGGAATAGTTTGATTGTTACCGTTGTCTTTCATTGCCACTTAGCAGGTAGCCCTCTTGTAAGTCCAACTTTTCATTATCGGGTTTTTCGGAAATCGATGAAGTTTTTAAAGTGGATTCTTCTTCTGTATGTTTTGACAATTTCTCTTTCGAATGCTGTACTATTATACTATTAATATTATTATATTTTAACACAAAACTTATTTTGTTCTCTTTGTTTTAGTTTTGACCATTTTTGCAGGTTGAAAATTGAAATTTCGAAAGAGTACATGTTGGTAAATAAATCTGCTTTGATGGATTTGAACTCCGTGGTAGTACGGAGTAAATGGAACCAAATGTTAGTGAGCCATTGGACCCGTGTTAATGAATGCTCAGTGCAACCTTGATTTGGAAGATTTCTTCGTAACGAATCCATTCGTGAAAACGATGAAGCCCTATTCCTTCCTCAGGCATCCGGACAACTTTCTCAATCGGAAATACTTCTGAAACGAAGCTGTGAATGTTCTTGTCTTTCGTCGGTGTAGATGTGTGTACTCTGATGGTTTCTTTTTCGATTAATAAAGCTTATTTTGGACAGAGATATGCTACTTTAAGGATACTGGTTAAAATCCTGCATTGATTTCCAAACAGCCCAATAGATTTCTTAGGATTTTAAAGGATTGAGTGGTCAGGAGCTGTGTCAATGTCTAATGTTTCTGAAGAACTAGAAGCACCAAGATTGCCACAGAAGAAATTCTATCGGTATCTAAATATATATTTTTGTATATTAGTATAATAGGATATCGTGACGTCGTCTCGGACAGAACTGTTGCACTTCTTTATTTCCCGCTTTAAGATCATTTCGTCGAAACACTTTAAATACACTTCTTTTAAGTTTAGTTGTGTACTAGTACTAACAACAAGCCATTAAGACAACGTGCTCATTCGAATCCTCACTCCGATCATGACATCGAGTATCCTAGGACACCGAACGAGTGAGTCTATTGGTTTCATTGGTAGTGTCTACTGTGAACGGAGCACTCATATTAACAATCTACAGTCTTTCAGCATGAACTGGGTGAAGTTGTTTGGAGATCTGGCCCGTAATAGACATGTCGAATTCGCTGATATAGGATGCGGCTATGGTGGTCTTTTGATGAATTTGTCCCCGTTGTTTCCCGAGACTCTTATTGTTGGGCTGGAAATACGAGTAAAGGTAGGGTCATACACGGATAGTGAATTCATCATTTAATCACAGTGAGTCAATGTTTTGCAGGTTTCAGATTTTGTTTGTGAGAAAATAAAGGCTCTCAGACTGCGTTCTGCGGAAACCAATGGTTATCAGAACGTAGCATGTCTGAGATCGAATGCCATGAAATATTTGCCTCACTACTTTCATAAGCATCAGTTGACGAAGATGTTCTTTTTATATCCGGATCCACATTTTAAGAATAAAAAGCACAAGTGGCGGATTATTACACCTGGATTGTTGGCCGAATATGCTTATGTACTGCGACCAGGAGGTTTGTCCATTTTTCGTTCCTAACGTTATTCTTAACGGGAAGGGAGTTCCCCGCAATGCGACAGTCCATTTTCAAAGTCATAGAGGTGTAAGTCGTCTCCGACAGTGCTTCACGGAGTTCCTTGAACAGAGTTAATTGCTCATTTAGCATATGTTAGCAGTTCCTCATCGTTAGAAGTTAGATTTGGTCGACCCAATAAGTCCTGAAAATCTGGACGTGACGTGGTAGTACGTTACTTTGTGGGACCAAGTAGTATACGTTTTATCTGAACATGACTGATGTTTCGTATTTAAAGACCCTGTAAGCGTTGAGTTTTAAAGATCAAAGGTGACGAGTCTTGGTTTCCTACTAGTTGTCATTATTATTTTCTTATTATGTTTATTTGTAATTAATTCCTTGTGTCATAGTTTTAATATTGTTATTAAAGGTTTGGTATACACAATTACTGATGTGAAGGAGTTGCATGAGTGGATGGTCCAGCATTTTTGTGAGCATCCACTCTTTGAGCGTGTTACAAAACAAGAGGAGGAATCTGACCCTGTTGTACCGTTATTGTTCGAGAGGTATTTACTCCGTTTTTGCCAATAACGTTTTTGGCTTTGCTTGTAATAAACATTCATTGAGGGAGGGAAATAGCTTATTTCGCCAGTTATTTGATACACATGAAACAATTTTTTTTTACGATCCACCTTTCATATCTACTGTGCAGATCTCAGCACTTCTCACAAAATCCACAGTGGTCTTCCAAATTTAAGGAAGGTCTCGGCTGTTGCTTGAGGTTTTTCTTTATATCTTGAATGTCGCAGAATACTGGTCAAGTCGATTCTGTAACGGCTCACAACGCAAGGATATGAAAGACGTTCGTGGGGAGTGAATGAGAGTGAAGAATTTGTTGTAAAGTACCTGTGAGCGATGAAAGTGTTTAACTTATGTTAACATCACAACATAATTACATGACAATCGATGATAACATTAATGTATAAGCAATGCAGGAGCTAAGGATTGTAGTTAATATCATTACAAACTATGCAAATGAATTTCTAAGGAAAGATTAAGCGGGAGGGAAATGATGATGGAATGGCAACGGCGTCGTCAGAAGCCAAATGGCGGTGATTGGGGGCGCGGCTACGTCCAAGCGTGTGGCGTTGGTCGTAAGGTCAAGGCTCGAGTCGTGGGGTCTAGTCCCAAGCAATGAGACCTGCAGTACCTTGGAACTGACTTTGTTGATGAATCTGAGCACATATGTGGTCATGCAAACTAATCTTCCTTAGCTGATGCGAGGTTGTCATAGATCTTCGTTGTCGTTGTTGTTGGTGTTGTTTGTTCGTTTGGCTGACGTTTCGACGGTTTTACCTTCCTCAGAGCCTCGACGTATATTAGAAAACTTTAATTATTCGGTGGAAAAAACCTACGTTAGAAACATTATTTTGGAAAACTATCCTACGTTTTTGTCTAGCCCGAGTGACTTCTACTTCGTAGTCATTGGAAATGGCTATTTTCACGGTGAATAGCCTTTCTGTTCAATATGGCGTCTATTCAAAAGTTTGCTCTTCATTAATACTTTAGCCTTTTTTTCCACCATAAAATATAAAGATCTCCGATACCATAATGCAACAAGCCAAACCATAGCCGAGGCACGTGAAAGGTTCTAGATGACAAGCGTAAGACAAATTGCTAAGAAACTTATAAGACACCTTGTCAAAAGATGAACAGTCTCTCTTACAAATATCTGCTGATGGACGATCTTCCAAAAAAGAGAGTGACAAGATCACGATCGTTATAGCATGTAGGTGTAGACTATTTCGAACCACTAACAGCAAGAAATAATGAAAGAACGAGAAAGGTCTATGGCGTCATCATCACGTGTGCGACAACCAGACTACTTATTTCGAACTCGTACACAACGTAACGATGAATGATTTCCTGATAGCTTTAAGATGATTTTTTGCCAGAGAGGAATGCCAAAACTATCACTTCTGATAACGCATCCAATTTCCTACTGAGCGAACAAATTCTACAAGATGCAATTCTTCCCGTTAGTAACGATACATCACTGGTAAATACAATGGCAACAAGAGGAGTAATATGGAGGACAATTACGCCGTATGCTCCGTGGCGGGGGGCATTTTATGAGCGTCTCATAAATTCGGCCAAATACTCTCTATACAAAGTATTGCAAAGGACGATTTCAACAATGGAAGAATTGGAAACCCTTTTGATAGAAATAGAGGGAAATCTTAACAGTCGACCTCTCTGATACCAAGAAGAAGGCTTCGACAACTTTGTTACCTTGTGACCAATAGACTATCCAGCGCGACATGATAATAACATATTCATTTGAATTCAGCAGAGGCAAAGAAGACGATAAAACGTACCTTCCACCCCAAGAAGCAGCATTGCTACGCACGCGAAGGAAAGCGCAAGATGCCCTTGAACCAATCACAAGAATGATTTCCTGATAGCTTTAAGATGATTTTTTGCCAGAGAGGAATGCCAAAACTGTCACTTCTGATAATGCATCCAATTTCCTACTGAGCGAACAAATTCTACAAGATGCAGTTCTTCCCGTTAGTAACGATACATCACTGGTAAATACAATGGCAACAAGAGGAGTAATATGGAGGACAATTACGCCGTATGCTCCGTGGCGGGGGGCATTTTATGAGCGTCTCATAAATTCGGCCAAATACTCTCTATACAAAGTATTGCAAAGGACGATTTCAACAATGGAAGAATTGGAAACCCTTTTGATAGAAATAGAGGGAAATCTTAACAGTCGACCTCTCTGATACCAAGAAGAAGGCTTCGACAACTTTGTTACCTTGTGACCAATAGACTATCCAGCGCGACATGATAATAACATATTCATTTGAATTCAGCAGAGGCAAAGAAGACGATAAAACGTACCTTCCACCCCAAGAAGCAGCATTGCTACGCACGCGAAGGAAAGCGCAAGATGCCCTTGAACCAATCACAAACTGACAGAACAATATTGAAATATTTGGAGTCAAGAATATTTGAAAAATCTCCGAGAAACTCTCAAACGAGACACTCTAATGACTCCAAACATAAAATATAAACGTCCAGCTCTGAGGAAGGTGAAGTCGTCGAGAAAGATTAGTTTATAAGACGATATAAATAAATATATCAACTACCCATGCCAAGGTTTATAGAAAGTCGATCCTTTGACATATGTGGTCGTTCTCTTTGCTCTTACAAGTCCATTGAATCACTTCCAGTCAAGTAATTCTTCGACGGGTGTGGTGGTTCATTGGTAGAGTGCTCGCTTGCCACGCGGGCTACCCGGGTTCAATTTCCGGCCAATGCGCCCGCATAACGGCTCACAGCGCAAGGATATGAAAGGCAGTCGCGGGGAGTGAATGAGAGTGGAAATTTGCTTTGAGGTACCTTAAACTTGGGTAGTTAAACCTTAATACTTATACGTCTTTTCACGCAGTAATGCAATGAGATTTGTAATTTATGTACAATAAATTATATGTGGGGTGGTAAATGCATTAACAATAGGGTATGTACCAATGTAACGGCTCATAGCGCAAGGATATGAAAGGCGTTCGCGAGAAATGAGTGAGAGTGAAGAATTTCTTGTAAAGTACGATGAAGCGATGTGTGAGCGATGAAAGTGTTTAACTTATCTTAGCAACACGTAATTATATGAGAATCGACGATAACATTAATGCATTAGCTATGCAGGAGCTAAGGATTATAGTTAATATCATTACAAAGTAGGCAAATGAATTTCTAAGGAAAGATTAAGCGGGAGGGAAATGATGATGGAATGGCAACGGGGTCGTCAGAAGCCATATGGCGGTGATAGTGGGCGCGGCTGCGTCTAAGCGAGTGGCATTGGTTGTAGGGTCAAGGCTCGTGTCGTGGGGTCTACTCCCAAGCAATGAGACCTAAGCAATGAGCGAGTGGCGTTGGTCGTACGGTCAAGGGTCAGGGTACAGGATGTTGTGTCCAGTGGCGTGCCTGATAGCGAGGATGAGATGTGGACGTAGGGCACCTACGCGGACATTGTGGCAAATGCAGTCTCTATCGACTTATAGAATGTGTTTATTAGGTAGATAGATAATCCTCTTTCTGATAGAGGAAATCTCTTTAGATTCTGAATGTTGAGATAGCCTGATTAGAGCGTTCCCACTTGTATTGCACAGTGATTTTCCCCCAGACAAGTCGTGGCAATTTTCCGACCCCGGAGGGATGGGCCCGAAGCGGAGTCGAACCAGCACTGGAATCGTGCACAGTTCTTGGTACAGTGAGTAGATTTATTATCTTAGTTGACAATTTTTTTATTAGCGAAATTTGAGGTAAGGGTGGATACTACATCGACACGATGCTGGGCATGATGACTACAGTACTGTTTTGATCCCGCTTCGGGTCTACCAAGCCTCTTATCTCTCTGGGGTTGGCAAATCTATGCCGAATTTGTCCGTAGAAAAGTCACTTTGCATTCCAGTTGGGAACGCTCTAGCACGGCACTCTCAGGGCTCCTCTAGCAATCGACTCAAGCAGCGTTCCACGACGTTCGAGATGAAATGAAAATCCTCAAGGAGCAACCAAAGCCACTCGTAAAAGTTGGGAGATCGTCGTGAGTAATGGATGCGAGGAAATGATTCGAATGTGAGTAGTACTGGGATCCGCACAGTAGATGTGGTGATAGGTCTCAGAGAAAAAGTGATTTGAGTTTACTTGAACAGATGCTAGTGAGCTTTTATAAATGGAGCCTATTTCTGATTAGTGTGCAATATTTTATTTCAGTACCGAAGAAGGACAGAAAGTTACTCGGAATGAAGGCGATAAATACCCTGCGATATTTAGACGAAAACCGGACCCTAGTTGGTGATTTGTGGTTTGCTGAGGCGCTTTGTGACCTCTGATATTTCATTGTTCTTAATTTTCCATAGAAAATAAAGTGTTTCGTTAAAACAAATTATTGATGTTGTGGGTTGAGACCTAAATATTCCATCACTTGGTTTATGTGTAAATTTTGAAGATTAGGTGTTTTCAGTACTAGTGAGGATGGACGAAGAGGATTACAAGACCCTGCCTACTCATAATTTTGGGGTACTGTTCAAAATGTCAGATTATACGACCTTAGAAGATAATTCAATAAACTGAGTTTTAGAAAGACGTTGTTGTTGGATAAGTACGGGGTTAATGTGTTTGCAGGTTCACCTAATGGCTGGTGCTTTAGCTGGCGCAACAGAGCACTGCTTATTGTTTCCATTTGACAGTGTTAAGACGCGACTGCAAAGCTTATGTCCATGTCCTGAGATGAAGTGTCCCACGCCTGTTCACTCTCTATGGGATATTGTGCGGAGGTAGGACACTCTTTTTTTGAGGCGTATTTTCATATATTCATTCCTTTTGCTTGCAGTTAATATAAATTCTTTTTAGTTGTTTAAATCCTTCTTTTTTCCTACTCATGTTGTTCCAGAGAGGGATTGTTGCGGCCATTACGGGGTGTGAACGCTGTTGCAGTGGGATCACTACCAGCACATGCTCTGTATTTCACTACATACGAGAAAACGAAAGTAATAGTTTATGTCAACCGACATTTCCTATTTCTTTCTAACATATTCTTTAGAAATTTCTCACTGGTAACACTGCCGGTCATGCAAATACGTTGTCTTATGGTGCTGCTGGAACGTTGGCAACACTGGTGCATGACGCAGTCATGAATCCTGTTGAGGTGGCGTAAACCATGTTTTCATTTGCTGCACTTCAACGAGCGATGCTAATGGTGATAGTTTGTTTAAGGTGGTTAAACAGCGGATGCAGATGCAATTCTCTCCATATGGCTCGTCTTTAGAATGTGTCCGTTGTATCTACAAACGTGAAGGGATGGTTGCATTCTATAGGTCGTACACTACCCAACTTGCTATGGCTGTTCCTTTCCACTCCATCCACTTCATGACCTACGAATTTTGGCAAGAAGTATGATGGCCTTTGTTTCAGCGATTTCCTAGTGCGAATACGAATTACTCCATTCTTCCCAATAACATATTCAGATTCTAAATCCTGAACATAAATATAATCCACGGTCTCATTTGATTGCTGGTGGATTCGGCGGAGCACTTGCAGCGGCGTTGACAACACCGTTGGATTGTGTAAAAACAGTGTTGAATACTCAGCAAACTCCAGCTATGGTTCAAGAAGACGTGATTTTAAAGGTACTCATTGTGTATTCTTTACATATATAACTACATGAGTTCTTGTATTCTACTTTTAACGTCCATGTTGAGAATTTAAAGAGCATTTGCATCAGCATTCCATCTTGTCAAATTGTTATTTAATCTCTAGGTCTGCATTTAAGTTCGAGTAATGTTCCTTTCATAATTTTCCACTGAAAGAATATAATTAGAACTTTCTCTCTGCTGGAAACTACTTAGACTTGATGGTTTTTTAACGACAACGTTTTTTTTCCAGACAGGAGGAAGTTATCGAAGTATCTTTGATGCTTGTAAAACTATCTACTTACAACGAGGCCTCCTCGGATTTACTTGTGGATTGCAAGCTCGCGTTATGTTCCAGGTACATGCATTTTAGCTGCCGCATATATTTGGGGCCGAATTTCTCTGCGCATTCGCTAAGTGTGAGTATCAACTCATACGGAGAGACGTATGTGTTTCCTCCTGAACGACAGCAGTCCCCCCTTGGGTCACTGTTCTCTTCAGCAATAGCATTCTCTCTCTTTAAGCTAACTCCACCGAGAAAAAATTTCTTGCGTATTATTGAGTGTACGAATTAGGTGTCCGGGGGCGATGCGCTGCGTGATAATCTGCTTTCGATAAGCTATCGGTTGAATACACTAAGTCTAACGAAAAACCTTTGAACAACCAAATGAATAGTGACAGAGGTGATGAGTTGATATCATCTGGTGCTTATATCTTCAATAACCCCTCTGTAAGCGCAAATCCACTCTTGTCGGTCTCTAAGTGTTAAGCAATCGCTTGTGTTTTGCTGTGATATATCCTTAATACCTCTGGTCATTGGTAACACAGCTTTTTCCTTCCACGCAGGCTCCTGCTACAGCGTTGTCATGGTCCGTGTACGAGCTGTTCAAATACGTCCTCGGACACTCTTCAAAGCCAGCTTAATGCACATCACTTCTGTATGTTGGATACAAAGGTTTATATGATCTAATGATTGTTGTTGTCTGTGATCACAGTGTAGCCTGCGAAGATGCAACTGAAGGCAGTTCGCGTTCCAGTGTATCCTCGGTTTCTTTCTTCTCTGTAGCTATTCCAAAAACAATTTCTATCTTCAACTCTTCGATATGCTTGATAATCTTGTTTTTAAATATGTAGATAGTAATATATTGATTATATTGTTTTGATTTTTCTTCTGATTGTTTAGTCAATATCTGATAGGAATATATTTTCTCGTTATTATGACAACGAAGACGGATTTTAGAGGAAGTGACATCATTAGTTAATTGTACTTGGATGAAGGTTTTTAGGACGAAAGTGTTGAACTAAACTGCATTTGCTTTTACTGTATTGTCAACTTCCATTATCTGAATGAAATTTGAGTGATAGTTTGAATACTAGGCAAAAGGAGGTTTGAGTGACAAGCCTCATTACTTTCATTCGTTGAGTGTATAAAATTCTGAGGTCATGGACTTTAAGCCACTTAATATATCTACTTTCTCCCTTTGGTTTTAAACGTTGTTTTGCAGGTGGTGTTCTCGCAGAATACTGAAGAAAGGACATAGTATAGAAGTGACAAAATCACATCGTTGTTGCTAGTCCTTATGCTTCATGTTTGAGTTCTTGGATCCTTGTAAACTTAAGCTATCTATAACCTTGCAGTGTAGTCTGTATCTTTTTTGTCTCACTACGTGGTATTAAGACATTCGCGTCGACTTGCCGTTGTTTTGAAGACCTAGGCGGTAAGACTCTTTTAAAGCTCGTTGGCAGTTGATCTTCGACATTCCGATGTATACGATGGCGTCTCTTATTATGGGTCAAAGTTTCGGATTCTCTTCGTTGTTTGTTAGGGGATACTCTGAGTATCGTTTTCCCGACTGCGCATTCTATAGCGTTGAATGATCGTTGATCTTGGTTGCTTAGCAACCAGATTTCCGTCGGGTACTAAGGGATACCAAGAATTGTGGATTCGAAAACTGGCCACAGAAAGCCTACGTGTCTATCGCTGTGTCCTCACATGATGTGTTTTATCTCGTATATTTTAGTCCGTATCACTCCGTACTCTTTACGGACATTACACACTATTTAAAATTTTTACAAACCAACACCACTGAAAGAATCCTAATGTATTTGCTACGTTGATTATATATAGTATTAGCCCGCTTGCCATCTTTATCATTGAAGGTCAGGGTCCTGTAATCTTGCCAGTAAATTAGAGCAGCCAATAAGACATCCATGGGTTTTTGCGGTCACTTCAGGGATGTGGCTTCAGGGACGAAGCTAAACCTAATTGGAGGCTATCTACTGGAATCAGGCAGAGATTAACGGTGGATTTTTGGATCAGTGGAAGATATTTTTGGACACTCGCAGTAAACTGACACTGGTACTAACGGGGGCTGAGGGCATTATGGCTACGGTGAATCTTAGTGGTTTCAATGCAAGTACGGCAAAAAATTAGGCTACTTCCCGTGCGAGTCGGGCCGACGTTTATGCATTCCTTGTCTAGCTGAACTGTGGTGTCTGCTTATCCATTTTCTACTTTCTTCCGAGTTTGAGTCCCCATTTCTTTCTTCTTGTCATGGTATTGTTTATTATGGAAAATATAATCATAGTTATGCTGAAATATTTGCAAAACCCGGACCGCGGGTGTCTGCGGTGGGGAAAGAACGCGCTATTACCCTTTAGGGGGGCTAACGCTTTCATCACCACACCATGCGGATTCTTCGTTTCGTCCTTCTCTCAGCCATATTACTGGCCTATAGGTGTTATCAGCAATCATCCGTCAACGTGTTAGCTCCCGGAATAATTTCAAAGAGTTCTCCGCCATTAAAAAAGAATAGACAGTGAAGAAAAAAAATTACGACGTTGTGATTTGTAATGGTATGGTATGAGGTCTGGGGTTAGTGTTTCCTAGGTTGTTCGACGATCGTTCGTAACCCTTTATTTGAGAAGGGAAGATGTGAACGATGTGATTCATCGAATCAATCAACGGTTCTGGTGGTTTCTAGTACTATAAGTGCATTGATTCCTACCATTTTCTTCAGAACACTATAGAGAAAATGGTTGGTCGTCATGAATTTCATGACAGTTCGATTGCTAATGAATCTTCTAAACGATTCAGTCCATCGCTGTAGTGTTTTTTACTTGTTCTTCTATATTCAGCTCGAGTTGAATATCTCGCCGTGTTCGTAACAATGAATTCGAAAAGATTAGTGAGAGATTGGTAAAGAATTTTTCAGTTCAGGGGAAGAATTCGTTGTCTGCCACATCCTACTGAAACATGGGTAAGATATTTAAGCGGTATTGATGTCAACTTATTTGACGAAGTATTACAGCAAGTTATGGAAGCAGCACTGGACAATGTAGCGGGGCGAAATGCGTCCTGTACACGGCTGGATTTATACTAAGCGGTGCCGCTCTGGGATATATCGTAAGTAGTCCATGAAGTTTTCATTGTTTGTCTATGTGGTCAAACTCTTACTACCTTTTTTTTCGAGCTCTCTAGGGATATAGTGTGGTAAAAATTTATGGAGATTGGTTAAAATCAATGAAAAACTCCATCTGTTGGTCAAAATAGACCAAATAATCCGAAAATTTTTAGGTAAACCTATCGACCGTTACGATCACATTTTCTCTGTAAATTTTCGAGAGCGGTCAATATAGACTTGCTCTACAAGACAATGAAGTATCGGGTTGATCTCCAATCCAACTGAGTCGTTTACTGACCACGCATGCAGTTCGATTAGCACTGAGGCGCTGATGGTGGGATGTTTGCCTATTGGAGTGGCAACGAACTTCATTATATTAAGCGTTCCCTGAATGGCACTGTTGAACAGTCAGAGCTTAGAACGTTGTGCTGAATTGCTATTATTATGCTCACACTATGCGTGTGTAGCGTTGTGGTTGGAGGCACCCTGCAATACACAAGGATCGCTCCCCACGCCCCAGGCTCTCCAAGACTTCTATCCTCCGGGATCGGCTAATTGGCACCAGACTTGTCTGGGAGGATAGCCGCGCTGCCCATCGCGAGTATAGGCTAGATATGCATTGAATCACTTCGAAACGATGCTTAATAAAGTCGAATGCATGGCGCAACCTCAGGAATTGATCAACGCCGTGAGCTCTATCCTTTATCGTTTTATACCCAAATTCGTCACTTCAAAAATTGTTGTCTTTTTTCCCATTTCTGGGTCAGTATCACACGGCCTAAAAATTTCTGGATAAACCAGTATCACATCTCTTACCTTTAAGCTCATGATGAATCACATACTTGGATACTTGGACGGTCCGTCTTTGCGAACTATGCGGTCCCCATCACATACGCCATTCGTTCCTTTCTCTTGCAATCGTAGTCCACGGTGGTGGTCTTGTACGAGCATGGTAGCGTGTGCGAGTCTCATACCGTAATTTGTAAAACAACTGCAGCTGCGGGTACAGCTTATTAATTTGGCTTACGAACACGTCCGCCCAACGTGTACCCAACGTGTAGGTGGCCATCCTAGAGAATCCATCCTAGTTTGCATTCTCTTGGAGTCCACCCTACAATTCTAGATTCTAGAGCCATCCAATTCAATTTTTTCACCTTCGCATCATGGGTTTTTCATGAACTGGGTGATGATGATTTGATTGTCTTCTGATTTATGCGAAGTCCGATCTTTTTCTCCGCTTCATTGAGCTCGTTGATCATCATCTCTGTTTCGCTAGTACTTCTTGAGAAGATGACAATGTCGTCGGCAAAACGAAGGTTTGAAAGGAATTTTCCATCAATACGTATGCCTTTCTCATCCCAATCGAGTGACTTCATTATCCACTGCAGTTCCTCACTAACAGCTTTGGCGATATTGTGTCGCTCTGGCAAACCCCTTTTTCTATGGGTATGGTAAGAGATCGATGGAAAAGCTGTATTTTCGTAGCGCAGTTTCGATAACAGTCGGATAGAGTTCTAACGTAGGACGGGTCCACTCCTTGGTCGACGAGCACTGATGGGATTAACTTCTTTTCGACACTTTTAAACGCTTTTTCATAGTCGACGATGGTTAGGACCAGAGGCAAGTTGTTAAAGGACAGAGCTCTCGGCGTTGATTAATCCCTGAGGGATGCGCCATGCATTCGACTTCATTAAGTATCGTTGAAGGTGATTGAATGCATATCTGGCCTCTACAGTGACTCGCGGAAGCCGGCCGATGTATCGAGCCAGTGCTGCTATCCTCCCAGACAAGTCTGGTACCAATTTGCCGACCCCGGAGGGATGGAAGGCTTGATGGGCCATGGGCGCATTTCACGTGCGCGCCGCAGTGGCGCCTCCAACCACTGCGCCACACGCGCCCTTGGGCAAGTGGTATTCCCGACAAAATTCGATGACCCTGGATACTGTTTGGATGTGGTCCATGCAGCAAAATCCTTTTCGAAATCCTGCTTGTTCGACTGGTTGCGCCTCATCCAGTATCCTTGATATGTGCGAGAGGATAATGTTCGCGAAGAGCTTGCAGAGTACACTCAACAAGCATATGGGACGATAGTTACGACCTCCACCGGTCTGCGATTTTTTTCCTCTTGAAGGTAGGCAGTCATATGATCTGCGATAAGTACATGTAAATTGTGGCCTCCAGCTCTAAGAAAATGGGCGGTGACATTGTGTAGTCCTGGAGCTGTGCCTCTTTTCATGCTTTCTATCGCAACTCGAAGCTTCTACGGAAGAATTCCGAGAGGTTTTTCTCCAGCGGGGATATTAAGGTCCGGAACGAGGATTGTGGAACGGAAAAGGTTGGTGTAGAACGTTTCCGCTATTAATTCCATATCATGGCGGGAAGTTTTGACGATCCCATCTTCGTTCATCAGGGCTGACAGCGGAACATTATAATTACACAAGCCCCGACGGCATTTTTTCGGACTGCTTCTTTTCTCTGCTGCTTTCAGTAGTTTCTTCTGCTTGTACCGATGTAGGTCTTCCTGCGAAGCTCTTCTGCAGCTGACATTTATTCCTATCTATTCTAAACGTGTTGAAGTAGGATCAAGCTTCATTTTCCTTCTCTTTTCGAGCATCTTTATAGCGATGAAGATGCGATCCAATGTTCTTGCTTGAGGAAATGAGGCGAATTCGACACAGCTTTTCAGTCTTTCGACAAACAGCTCGGGTTTTCTTTAGTTTGCCAGTCACATTTGGATAGGACTTCGTTCAGAATGTTTTCGTCGTATACAGCTAGATTTTTTTCTCGTGGTCGATGAAGAAAGCTCTTCTCCAACTTGCGGTTCAATCGAATCTTCGCGCGAATAAGGTGGTGATCGGAACCAGTACAGAATGACGAGGCTATCGATGTTTCAAATAGGCAGGCAACATGTTCTGTTTCGCAGAATATGGTCGATCTCCGCGTTAGTCATGCCGTTAGGAGATTCTCATGTCCAGCGGCGGCTTTCTTTCTGGAAAAACGAGTTTCCATGGAAGAGATATGCTGCGAACAGGAGTCTTTTGAGACCGTTCCCATTCTCATTTCTTTCACGAAATCCAAAATTTCCGATTCTGCATTCGCTCTCGTTGGCCTTTCCTATCCTGACGTTGAAGTGTTTGACAACAAATTTATGATATGCTTTATCATTGCGAATGACTTCCTCCAACTGATAGTGGAACTGGTTTATTTCGTACTCATCAGCTGCGTCGGTCGCAGAATAACAGTTGATGATAGTGATCTTCTTATAAAAGGTTAGTTGAAGACGGAGGATGGCTACGCGAGGGGAAAGGATCTCGTATGAGTTGACGAGATGGACAATGGACAGGTGGACGACGAAGCCTACGCCGCCGACATTTCGTGCATTTTCTCCATGGATCACTACGGTCCAGTTGTTTAGTTGGCGTATGTCGGTCTTCTTAATTTTTGTTTCTTGTAATGCGATCTGCGGCTACAACAAGGGCATGAAAATCGGCGTCTATGGAGTGTTGTGGCATTATACGTGCAGATTAAGGAACAATATCTATGGCTTATCGTGTGTGTGTTCGTCAGATCCGGTTCCAACGACATCTCACCGCCTAACGTCATAGATGGGAGCACCCAGTGTATGGGGTGCTGGGGCTGGCTTATTACTGGTTGTGCAACTTGGTCCTCCCTGGAGTCCTGACTTAACCTTGTAAAGACGTATCCAGGTCTTCACCACGATGTGGATTTGAGGGAGGCATGTTTTCGGCGATGAATCCTTCGCACGGTTTTCCTGCTATTTGCTTCGGAGAGATGTTAGAAGCGAAATCAGACGAAAGTAAGAATGAAAATTTTCATGTTCTAGTTTCTTTATTTCTATATTATTTATTGGGTGTGAAGGTGTGTCTACTGTTTTATGATGAAATTAATTTATTATCAATCCGATAATACTAAAATTGTTACACAAGGGCCGCCGTTGGGGTAAATACTGAGACGTTTATAGATGGCAGAGAAATCGCAAGCCTATGCAAGTTCCTTTACCCGACCTAGATATGATAACATGTTCTTTTTTTTGATAATACTCCTTATTCTTAAGTGGGGAAAAATGAACCAGGAAATCTAACAATATAGTATGTTGAATAAAGTGAACTGGGTAGCAAAACGAGCTGGTAAGTGATTGCTACCAATTAGTTGGATTTAGAAGATAGATTTCCCATCTGTGCAATATTCAAGGATATAATTTCATTATTTATGTTTATTGTTATATTTGTTATTTATGTTTATATATTATTTATTTTATTATTTATTAGGCGTTATGTGCCAGCATACCGATGCTCTTCATATCAAGGTCGAAATTACTTCTCATAACACATTTACATTATGTTGGAACTATTTCAAATGTCTTCCATGTTAGAATGAAATATGGCTAGAATTTGGAAAACCAGCATGACCACATTATTATAAAAAGTACATCCTTCAAGGTATTGGCAATTATTGCTTTGCCTAGTCAGTTTACGTGCTCCCTTTCGTATATGAACTCGTGAATACGAAGCGTTCTGAACATAACTGAAGCGGTGATGAACGATGAACAACATGAGAAGGACCAGAATTGGTGAAATAGTTCAACAAAGCTCGTCATATCCAACTCATCAAGAAGCAAGCACTAGTGTTCAACTCTCCTGACGACACGCATTGATTTTATGTTTAAACCAGTCTTTTTAATTCGCTGCATAGACCGGAAGGCCTGTGGTTTATAGAAAAAGTTCCAGTTGTGAAGCTTTATTCACGCAGCAAACCATCATTTTCATGTTTATTTTGAATTTCACGTCTGTTTTTACTTCTACTAAATGTATTACACCTTTAAAAAATCATCAATTTCAGATCGGTTACAAATTAGCGCTGCGTAAAGCTCGAGTGAACTATAAGATTCAGTTGGCAAATGAGAAGGTACGAAACTTTTGGTGAATAGGTGTTCGTGTGTCTAGAAGGAGCAGACATTATGTCGTCCATTCAGGTTGTTGATACCATAGATATGGAGGACATTGGCGATAAGAAGGCGTTTTGCAGATGTTGGAAGAGTGACAAGGTATTAACGTTGACCTAAATAGAACAAAATAAGAATATGAGATTACATTTTTATTCAACTTACAATGTATTTGTATTCATTTTTTGCTTTACTGAAATTTCATATTCGCGAAGACACGTGCCACTTAGTTTGTTACATGGAGTGAGCGGGCAGACTGAACGATAGTTCCCAAGACCGCGTCTCTGCTAATCTTGGCCCCAATTAATAGGGTTGGGAGTTCCTGTTAAGCCCATAAAAAGTCGTTGACACAAAATACAACATTTCTTGCACGGTGACTAACATGTTGTCTAATCGGGTCTTTTTTGGAGTATGGTAAAGGTCATATTGATATGCAGTCTACTTAGCAAAGTACCTTTTTAACGCTAATGGAAGAGGTCAGGACATAGATTTAAGTTGCATGCTAAATAAATGAACTTCTTTACACCACCACCTCTTCTTGTTTGAGTGCATTAATTTAATGTTGGTAACTTGCAACTCAGTTCAAATCGAATGTGCCCTATATGAGCTTAAAACATCAACCTAATGCAAAGGACGAACTCAAGCCTTCTCACATTTCTCACATTTTTTAGGTTTTTGGCCTTTACCCAAAACTTGAAACGAATGTGATATACAGGAAAGCTAAAATGGCGACTTATTGTTTTATTAAAGATTTCTTCCAGTTTCCCTATTGCGATGGTTCACATTCGAAGCACAACAAGGAAGTCGGCGACAATGTTGGTCCACTCGTCATTAAGGGAAAACATTAAGCCATCGTGGTGATGAATGATGACGCCATGGAAGTCGTCATGTCTTTAGGTCTCCATCTCCCCGTGTTACTGTTATTGTAGTATTATAGTTATCATCTTGAGCAGACGCTAGATAGCTCAGTCCTACTGGTAAATTGTTCAATATGTTTTGTGCTCATAATAAAAATCTACTTGAAGATACGGTATCAGAGACTGTTTTTCTCCGATTTACTTTTAAATGTTGAACTATTTTCCGAAATTTCCATCCCATCTAGCACTTTATCCTGAATGCCTTGCTAAGAACAAGCGTATGTAGTAGATTCCTGTTCTTATAGAGTGGACAAAGCACCCTGTCATGGTTTTTTTTTTACACTACAAGGAGGAACTCGTAAAGAACGCAAAGTGGTAGTGGGCCGACGTACGGAATATTACACGATTCTTTGTAAAAAGAAGCCATTTAAGCAGTGTGCATTATGAAGTTAGATATATTATCGAGTGCTTAGAAGTTTCCGAGAGACAGTGTTTATCTAGTAATAGTACCCAGGATCGACTTTTTATTAACCTCGGCACTGGATTATGAATTCGTCGTTTTCTCTCTTAGCAATCGCGAGGTTGTTAAACAGCACACATTTACCTCCTCACAAATGTAACTCATACAACACAACAGTAGCTGACGTTTCGGCAGAATCGCCTTCTTCAGAGCCTGGAAGAGTACACTGATATACAATTTATTAGGCCAAACACTTCAACAGTACAAACAGAAAGATGAAAATCTGAGCGATAATTACAAGATCTACGGCTTCTCGGAAAAACCCACCGCTTTTTTCATCTGTCTTCCACCGAGGAAGAACAGCCGCTCAGAGTCGCATATGGCTGACGACTGCAGCACCCCCAATCAACGGTCGATACGAAAGTAAGGGGCGAGATCCCGCATAATCTCGGGGCATTCTTCCCTGTGTAGGATTTTTGGCATTTATCCAAAAAGCCTCGAGGAGTTTGCGCGTTGGTGAGTATATCGTACCTTAACTCATGCAACCACCGCCCTTGCCAAAAGGGCAAATTGCACAATTTTTTGTTTCACGCAGATGGTCATACAGGCGGTTACGAACTAACTGTTGACGAAGAGTATTCGGTGGTATTTCAATTATCGCTACCGATTCCTCTAGATCTGCCCTTCTTAAGCATCGTTTCATCGCTGCACTTATTTCATCGCTAATGAAGGGTAACATAAACGGGACTTCGCTTTGGCCAAACCGTTCCTTTTGGAGCGTCGCTCTCCCTCGAAACTTATCTCGTGGGGTTGCAATTTCGTAGCCAATGGAGATGGCTATTTGCCGACCCAAGTCGCGCGATTCTTCCCTTATTTCCCTACTTGTGCACACAGAGGTGGCTGTTTGAAACATGTTTCTCACAAGCGCCCTCTTTGTGTGCGAGTGGTGACAAGAAAGGCAGTGAACCAGGATGTTTTTGTTACTTGGTTTTCGGTACCACTTAGTCATGTAACCGCTACCTGACAAGTTAATTTGAACGTTTAAAAACGGGAGCTAGTAGTCCAGAGTCGTCAGCCATATGCGACTCTGAGCGGCTGTTCTTCCTCGGTGTAAGACATATAAAAAAAGCGGCTCTGAAGAAGGTGATCCTGCCGAAACGTCAGCTACGATTGTGTTGTATGTGTGTTATTGTATGGAAGTAAGCGTATGCTGTTTAACAACTTCGCGATTGCTAAGACAGAAAACAACGAGCATAAAAAAGCGGCTCTGAAGAAGGTGATTCTGCCGAAACGTCAGCTACGATTGTGTTGTATGTGTGTTATTGTATGGAAGTAAGCGTATGCTGTTTAACAACTTCGCGATTGCTAAGACAGAAAACAACGAGTGTTTATCTACTCACTTGGATACTTGGACAGTCCATCTTAACTGGTTCTGCGGACCCTAACATAATTTCCAATATCAGGAGAGTTACTGGTTTAGCTACTGTGGTTCAATGGAGTCCCAAGGTACCTGACTAAAGTCTGCCCCAGCTCGTCACAAACAGGCAGTAACAGCCCTTACGGAGCAGAGGGATATTTTTTGCCACTATGCGACAAGTTTGACACTACGACGGTGATGGATCCAGTTATTGGTTTACTCTTAAGATTCCTGATGGAAACGGAGGACTCATCTCAGCTTCGGAGACCCTCCCGAGAGGATGAATCCTTTTGCTTTAAATAGCAGCCCGACATCCAGGAACACTTCCAAGCCACAATGAGGCGGTAAACCATTAGGAGGGGTATAGTGTTTGGTTAGTTTGTGTCAACTTTCTCATAAACAAGTCCAATGAAAATCTCTTGCATAAGTTTATTTGCACCGTTTTGTCATTACAGGCAAAAATACCGATAAGCATGAATGATTTGGGAGAAAAACCGGAGTTGATTTATCACAAACTTTTCACAGTCAAACAAACCAGGAAGATTACATATGTATGCGAAAAGTGAAAGCAAAGATGACATCACATAAGGTGGTGAAATGCGGATGTGATAACGGATGGACCATTACGGACGACCTTCTGTTGAACGTTGATGGCCTTTTAGATCCTAATGCGCAGTGGCTTTTCACACGAAAATGAGATCGTAGTCGATAATAAGTCTGTAGCAGAAGTTGTTTAAGTTGTTCAGCTGGGCGATTGGTACCTGCAGAAAATAAAAACACTCCTAGTCAGCTAAAAAATGGACGCCTGCGTTGAAGGAGGTAGAATCAATGTAGGGACAACATAGATGCCCTTGCTGTCTGGAAGCATTCGCTACCTGCTGATCTGTGGGCCACGTAAGATTCGGTCCAAATACAACACTTAGGTTATTGGCCGTCATCAGATTGATTTTATGGTTTGCGGCTACCTAAACATTTTCATTACTACAAGGAAATAATGAAGGCAACAAGTTAAGTCTCTACCAGTTTCAGAAAGTGCACAATTGTCTTAAGTAGGAGATAGTTAGGCCGTGGAAGTAGTGCAACGAATCCTTTCACAGCTGGCGTCTTCTCTTTCTTAGGAATCTCTTAAAGTAGTTATCTCAGACAATGATAAATGCTACTGTAAGATCCGCCACAAACTTACCAGCCAATGCTACAAGACGTGGATATAAGGCGTTAGTTGTTACTGGTTCGCCTAACGATCGAAGAAATGTTTTTAGAAGAACCGACGCATGTGTACATGCCAAGTGCAAGTTATCGTGATATTCGGGTTCATTCTCGAAATCGATTTGTTCCCCTGAAATGCTTAACTGAACATGGAGATTTTGTATCAGTCTTTTAGATGCATAGACGAGTAGCCCAAACCTACCCATATTGATGCGTTCCTGCAACCTCCTCACGCTTCCGACATTCGCACTTTTTCTAAAAATCCCTTCCATATCTAAGGCATGCTTCGTGAGGAAGTCAATCAAATATGTGACAATTGGTGGTACATCATGATCAGGATTATGTGACAAAATGCTGAAATATACAAAAAGGGGATAGGGATCTTCTTTGAAAGGAATTCCTTCTTTATAAAGGGAAATTTGCAGATAAAGAGACAGAAAATTGACTAAGAACGTACAACTCTAGGCTGACGTCAAACTGCTGAGTTGGTCTGGGAGGAGTAGGTGGAGACTGGGAGATGCTCTCACCAGAACTTGCTCCCATGGCTGCGCTCAACTGTTCATCATGAGACCGAACCGGAGGTGGGACGTTTAATCTGAAACTTTTCACACTTACAAAATGGACATTTATTATTCTTCGACATACAACTGCGATCACATTATCATGACAAAATAATAGGATAAAGGTCTCAGTGTTGATCTATTCTTGAGGAATGCGCCATGCATTCGATTTGATTACGCACCGCTGGAGGCGACTGAATGCATATCTAGCCTTTCCAATGACTTGCGGTGGCCCACCGAGGTATCAAGCCAGTGCTGCTATCCACCCAGACAAGTGTGGTACCAATCAGTTCACCGACCCCGGATGTAAGGAGAGCTTGGTGGGCTGGGGCATGAGGATCAACCCCATGTGTTTTGCAGGGCGCCTCCGACCGCTGCACTACACGCTCCCTTACATCATGATAAAAGCGAAACTGTTTTAAACTGCTGGTTACCTTGCTATGGAAAGGGCGTCCTCTAGCTCCTTGATACAGCTTACATAATGAAACTTATTCTCGAATTTTGAAGAGATGAATGGACGAAACAGTCCCCAAATAAAACGTATAAACCTCGTAGGATGTACAACATACAACGCTTTTAAATTCTTTTTAAATCTGCAACAAAACTTTTTAAACCAATCTGGTAAGATTAAAAGTAGAAAACAGAAATGTACCTTCGATCTAACATCTTATAGGCTTTGAATAACCATTTTATAGGGGGCTTATTGTGACTTCTTAAACCATAGTGAAAGTAGACTATAGTGTAATCCAGATCAACGACCTGGTCAAAAACGATAGAAAAAGTAGGGAAAGTATTAAAAGAAGTGGAAATACTTTGTTTATGGAAAGTTCTAAAGATACTATTAAAAAAAGAAGACACCTTGTTAAGGACTGATTGGATATATCGTAGCAACTGATCATGGTCTATGGACTTGCTGGGAGGCAGACGATACGCATAGATAACAATTATCGGCCTGAACAGCAAAACCCATTTAACTCTTGATAGCTTAAAAATGCATCTTAAATGCTTTTTGTACGCTGACAGCAACAATTCGTCAGGTCGCTCAAAAATTTACACATTTTAAGTTCTAAACAACTTAAAGAAATTCTCATCTACAATAGAATTTTGCATGGCTCCATCTCAAAAAGAACGAACCTTGCAACACGATCACCGTCGGCAATAACTTCGACGATTTCATGACTAGCAATCGCAGAGAAATCCTCTTCGAACGGATCTACCGTTCCTAATTCTGACTCGTAGTCTAGCCTCTCCAGAAATGAACGTGATGGGATAATAGTCGTGAGATCCACTAAAAATATGTCAAACCGTGAGAACGAAATCGGCAAAAACAAAAGCAGCCCTGCCCCTAGGAATATGCAGTCAGTCACTTATACCGAAGAATAAAAATATCCGCAAAACGTAGCGGTTTATGTATGGTACAGAATTAGCATTCAACAACAAACTGCTTACCGCTTAGGTCGTCAGGAGCAAGCAAATCATCGTCAGCAAAACCGTCTTCCGGCTCCGTAAAAGTGCCGCTCGACTGCCTGTCTAGCGTCGACATGCGGACAGATCTACGAATTAAAAGCTCAATTGCAAACAACACGCCTGCTAATACGTACTGATAGGTCAACAAATAAGAATAAATATTATTCGCAACAACGCCTATCATTGCATTCTCGACAATGCCTGTTTGTTCGCCTCGCGATGTGAAATGAATTCAACTCATATCGGCCACAATACCCCGAAAAAA
>MQTX01000132.1:1395870-1565656 GCA_009735665.1 Angiostrongylus cantonensis
CCCTGTACCTATCCCGAGCTACAGTTTCGTAACCATTAGAAATGGCTATTTGCCGTGCCAAGTTTCGCGACTCCTCTCTCTGTTCTTTTCCCATGCACACGTTGGTTGCTGTTCGAAATATGTTTCTTACAAGCGCCCTTTTCGTGTGAGAGGGGTGAGAGGAGAGGTAATGAACCAAGATGTTTTTGCTACTTGGCTTTCGGTACCACTTCGTAATGTAGCCATTTTCGGACAGGTTGATTTGCACGTTCAGGAATCGAAGCCAGTTTTCTTTCGGTTTTTCTAGGGTGAACTTGATATACTCTGACTGTTCATTTAACAACTCGAAACATTTGTCCATTTCCTCTTGTGTTGAGCAAAGGGCAAAACCGTCATTTATATATCTACAGTAGAGTAGCGGCCCGAGATCGGTCACTGGTGCTTCCCCCTTAGACATAAACGCAATGGCAAGACTTGATGCCAGTCGCTGTCCCATTGCCCACCCTCTTATTTGAGCGTAGTACATTTCGGACCATCTGAAGATTGAGCAAATCAAGCATTCTTTTAAGAGTGTCATACATGTTTACCTCCTTCGTGCTGTGTAAGGAGTTCGAATATGGCTTGCATTGCGGAGTCATTCGACACATTTGTATAGAGGGCGGTAACGTCGAAGGACTCAATCACGTACGCGCTGCTAGGCTGCGCAATACGTAGACGATCCAGAAACATCTGGGTATTCGGAAAATGGGCTGCAATGTGTTTCAACAGCTTGTTAAATATTAGGGTTAAAAACCATGTTATCCCATCCGTTAATCCGTCTACACAACGCTAGATCATCGCTGGACACTAACTTATGAGTTTTTATAAGTACAAGATGGGACATGTTGGTAAGTCAACTCTTAGTTGAGTGATAACTGATGGTTTTAAACCAGCAGCCCTTGCCATTTTGGCCCATTCGTGGTTCAATTTTCGGTATTTGCTTTTAAACTCCTCAGATGATGGGCGATAAAGTAAGTAATGCTTTTCGTTATTTCTACATCTAACTGATGGAGAATTACGGCAAACTCTCCACCCTTATCATTAACGGATAGTCTTATGTTTTTCGACCTAATCAGCTTTCGTACCTCTCCCATACCGCGCTTTTGCAATTCCGTGAGGTTTGAGGTGTACCTTCTCGCGCGATAGTGATTAAGGACCTTGAAAGTTTCGTTCGTAAACATCCGAAATTTTACATCAACTTCATTATTGGGCTCTTGTTGTCTAAAGAACGGCTGAGGAAATGGTGTTATTGGTAAGGCCCCTAATTGGTGTTGTTTGCACCTATTTTGCGTTTTATCCCTAGCCTTTTTGTGGAGTCTGTCTTGAAGTTCATGTAAACTACATGCGATCCTACGCAAGGCTACCTTAGAAATGGGTTCAGATGGTGAGAAACTCGGTCCCAATTCTAGCGCGCACCATCAGGGAAAGTCATGTCTCCTAACACGGTTAGCCTTGAATTGTCTTGCACATTATTTATCCTACTGCGACCTGCTTGGTGTTCGTTAGCGGTATTTCTTTGATTCAATTGAGATAGAAGCAGTCATGGAAGCCTTTGGTAGTCAAGGAGTCCCTACTCAGTACGTAAAGATTCTTCGTGAGCTGTACAAAAATTTCACCATTCTACAACGATATTAATGTTGGCGTCAAAAGAGGAGTTAGGCAAGGCGATACAATTTCGCCAAAACTATTAACCGCCACTCTCCAGAACGTCATGCGAACATTGGAATGGGATAATATGGGAGTGAAAATCGATGGTCGGCAGATACATCACCTTCGCTTTGCTGATGATATCGTCCTTGTAACATCATACATTACCCAAGCAGAATGTATGCTTGCGGACTTTGATAAAGCGTGTGGAAAGATTGGTCTTCGATTAAATCTCACGAAAACGATGAAAAATGCTTGAACAAGTTATAGCCGCTAGACCAGTGGCCTGAGTATGTTTGCTAAGGCGAATTTTCGTATCCAAACTCGTTTAACCTTGACAGCCTCGAAGCTGCAATGTGTGGTAACGCGTTATTGTGGAGAAGTGTTGGCCCCTTTTCTATTGGCCAAAGTGGGCCGCAACCGTTGAGGTTTCTAGCACAGTTCGTTAAATTGCTGAACATATTCCTGCGCTAGTAGTTTCACTCGAATTCGTGAAACCGTAACGTGCAAACCAACTATAGTCCACTACATAGTCAGCATAATCTTTTACCGGAATTTCGACTTTGGGAACTCAGGCGGAACTCCATCGCAGTTCTACCACTGAGTCGATCGTCGTCGGTTATCATAGAGGATCCATTCCTCGTATCACGTCGCAATAACGGTTGGAGAACCAGTCGTTCAGGTTGCGCAGAAAAAGCGCCAACAATACCTTAAAACGGTGATTTCTTTCATTGTCGTTTAATTCGTGTGGCATCCACTGATTGCACTCATTCGACTTTCTAATGTTCTTTAGACGCCCCTAAGCAGTTGAGATGATGATTTGAGTTCTTCTGCCAGTTTTCGAACAGTTTTGTGAATATTTGCTTACTGAAAACCTTCCAATTCATCGTAGTCAATACCAGAAAAACGCGGTTGCCTGCAGCTCGTACTATTCCAGCTCGCTGACGTATCAGCTCGGGTGTTTCTGGAAACAGACGCCTCTTGATGACTTTCGCACTCACAGCTTCCACGGCGCTCACATGAAGATGTTGAACGACCCAATCGTATTTCTCGTTGATGTTATCGACAACGGCATCTACCCAACAGCCGACTAATGAATTGAATAGGTCCCAGTTTGTGGTGGTTCTGCGACTTCGGTTTTTGAATTTAGCGGCTTTTTCTAATTTCCGCGAGAAATGTAATCTTGCACGAAGGAGACGGTGGTTTGATCTCGTGTACAACTTCGGGACAAAAGCGACATGGATTAGGCAAAACCTTCTATTTACTATGATGTGGTCTATTTCATTATGGTACTCTCCATTTGGAGAATCCCACGTCCAGCGTTGAGGGTGGGGCTTTTGGAATTGCGAGTTACCACAAATGGTCTTGGTCGCCATGATAAATCGAGAAAGCCGCTCACCCTGTCCGTTCCATTCCAATCCGTGAGCCCCAATGTGATGTTCTTTAGACGTTCTTTTTGGCCAATCCTAGCATTGAAATCTCTAATGATGACCTTTAAGAATGTATGGTCTCCTCTGTAGAACTTCCGCAAGTCCACATAGAACGCTTCGACTTCTCCTTTGTCATAGTTTCATGCCGGCGCGTAAACGACGAAGATTTTCAAAGCAGGTATTGATCCACATCTTTCTAATCGTAAACGCCCGATTCAGGTTCTAGGATGTTCGAATGGATCGATGTTCATGGACAAACTCGTGTTGACGAGGACGCCGACTCCTCTACTGTCGCATATTCCGAGGAAAAGTTCCTCTCTGGTGTCATAGGCGGCGATGAGTGGGTGACGTCGTCTCGTCTCGGCCAGGCCGATAACGTCGTACCTTATTCTTCTTGTTTGCATGAAAAACTCTTCTGTCGAGGAGTCGATGCAAGTGTACCTACATTGTGGGTACAGATCATCACCATAGTTCTTCGTGACCTAGGCAGCTTCCATTGGCCCTGAAATTTTCGCACCCTCTATGTACTCGTCCTACCCAACGCTACGAAATTGGGGGCTCTTTCGGGGTCGGGGGAATGCGGACCGTTTTTCTTAAATTGCGTTTAGCATCTTGATACCCACGTATAGCTTGCTGGGCTCTGAACGTGGGGGCTGGTTATACTCACGGGTAGCTTGCCAGGCTCTCCCAGAGTGGACATGGAGCTTATTTGTTGGAGGCGACTCCTAACCGCCTCCAATATACTTCCCTGTTACTTGATTGCAGGCCTTTGGCCTAATTAACTGGTAAATACAATCCGCATAAGCGAGAACGCACCCACACGCATGCATGAATACGCCTAGCAAATACAAAAAGTGTGTGCCAAATCGGCGCAGCAGAAGCAGGGAGTCTATTCTTTGGATCCACTTGCATCTCAGAGAAGCAAAGTTCGCTTTTGGTCCGCGATTAACCCTCTATCAGTCACCTCAGTACGCACCACGTTGTCGCGCGACTAACGGGCTCGAATTCCCTCACGTGAGGGAGCCTCAACCTGAACAATGATAATACATTTCGTCCGGACAGCATGTGCATGCGGTGAATATTGAACCCGACACTATGCTTTCCAGGGCTAACGAGTTCGCCACCACACCAAGCGTATTTTTCGTCCCGCCCTTTTCTCGGCTAGTTATAGTTGTAGTAGTAAATAAAGGGTTAACATTGTGATTTAGACCACAACCTCAACCCAACTTGGTTCAATGCCGATTTGTGGTCTCCAGATCAGTCCCGTTGACGGGTGATTTCTGATGGCACTGTTAGATAGAAAAATAGCCGACAGAAAGCCGAAACGAAGAACCCGAATGGTGTAGTGGTGAATAACTTAGTTCCCGGAAAGGGGACTGAGTTCGATCTCGCCGCAGACACCTGCGGTCCGGAGTTTCGCAACTTACGCCGTATTTATTTCAGCACTTAGATAAGAGTCAACTCCTAGTGCAAAAAAAGGGTTCCATGCGTTAAAATAAGCCATTAAAAACAGAATGACTGGTGCAGAGTTCACACCGCCTCTTTAGAGCAGTGTATGATTGTATGGAATGCACACCTTCAGTTATCTTATACAAGACGCATAAAGAAGCACTTAGAACAAGCATAATACGTAACGCAGTTGATGACTTGACTTCTCGAAATTTGAGACAAAACAGTGATGTTCAAGAAAGCATGACGGCATAAAACGTAATCCATAAAATATCTGATATACATACAAAAAAGAACTACTAGCAACTCAAAGAAATTGTTACTTGCGTTACACCGTACCAATACTTAGCAGGAATTGAGCTGTCTATCCCATACTAAACACTCGTCCAATTCAATTGGGCGAGGCGCATACAGTAATGCCGCTATAGCTATTCTCACATGTAAACAAGGAAACCCTGGAAATGGCGTAAAGGTCTCTAACACGACAGTTAAAAAAACAAGTACATGTAAACATGGAAAATCACATAAGGAGAAATATTGCCACAATTTCTTTTACTAAGATGATCAGGTGGCGCATGTGGAGCAGTGGTCGAAGGCGCCCTGCAGTATAGATGGGATGAGTGCCCGTGCTACAGGTCTGGCAAGCCCTCCATCTCTCTGAGGTCAACAAGTTAGTACCAGGCTTGTTTGGGAGGATAACATCACTGACTCGATACATTGATAGGATACCGCGAGTCACTGTAAAGGCCAGATATGAATTCAGACATTTCCAACGATGGTTAATAATGTCGAACGCATGGCATACCCTCAGAGACTAATAAACGCCGAGAGCTTTATCCTTTATCTTTTCATGATTATATGTAGTACCCATTGCAAAAGAATGGACTGTCCACTGAGAAACAAATTATTATAAACAGACAATCACTTTAAACAACGATCGTCCTGTATAAAGGAGTGCCACCGGGCGATGCATGCATGCCCCCTCAGGGATTGATCAACGCCGATAGCTTTACCTTTTTAAGGTTTTTTTTTTAAAAAAAAAGATGATCCGAAGACATGAATGGTAGATAACACAAAGTCTATCCAACGGCAAATATAAGGCTGCATCATTAAATTGAGCTGTTACAATACTTCTTCCAGATGAATCAGAAAACGTATACTACGCTTCTGTGAGGAACAATGGAACTCAGATTTTCGCCAAACATTGTTTTGAAGTAACACATTATCACAAAAAAGTGCTACAGATGTGGAATATCTCACGAAGGTCACATGATTGTTCCAAATAAACAGATCATTTCTTTAGGCTTTTTCCTCCTTTGTCTCTAACCTTCGGGTTTACAATTTTACCCTATGAATCATCAGTGACGCAACAAACAGGACATTCGTCAAAGACATTGTCTGGCAACTTGTTAAGGCAGCCCAAGATCCTTCGATATCAATTAGAGCTATCGGAAATGTATGAGCAAGGTCATCGGAAATTTACTCCACGCATGTCCAACTAAATAAAGACATCAGACTCGCACGTTGTTTTTTTGTTGGGTTATTTTCATTCTATCAGAATTCCTTCCGACATACACAGTTGCCTCGGTGAGCAAATACGAGTTTGTTATTACAACATTTACTACTTCACAACAGCTGACGTTTCAGTGACTTCGCCTTTCTCAGAGCCCGTAAAGGTCAAGTCGACAAGCAAGCTGCCAAGCCAAACACCTTAATAACCTAAGCAGAAAAAGACCAGATATATAAATTTTAATCTCATACTAAAAAGTTGCTTTTGAACACTAACCGTATTGTTAGCTTTTCTTATTTACTGCCTAGTACAGTTTTTAACGGCAGGCTATCATATGAAATTCAATCATAACGATGATGAAATATTTGAAAAACAACGGATCGCTGGTGTTTGCGGTGGGAATTGAATCAGCTATCACTCTTTCAGGAGGCTGTGTTCATCACCACACCACGCGGGTCCTTTGCTTCGTCTTTCTCTTTGTTAGTTTTCTAAATTTTCTACTAACCGTATTGTTCTTTACAAGTCTTCCATCTATACGGAGGATATCAGCCGCGCAGTCTTACACGGGTGAGGAATGTGCCTGTGCCTGGTCAAAAAATCATCTGCAATTTGGCCCTATATCATGCGCGATCACAAGAAAACTCCTCCATGAGGCTCATTCTTGGATTTCTGGAATTTATACAAAACGATGCTTAAGGAGTTTTACGAATTGTTCTGTATTCCTATGCGAGTATAGCGACTTTCACTTCAAAATCTCTGTTATGCCTGTGTCCTGCGCGCCTAGAGTATTCGGCTTAGGTATTCTACCGTTTAGCACTTGGTTTGACAACCCGCTGTACGATCGTCTATGCACAATGCAAAATTGCATAATGTACCTCAACGATAGAAACAGTGATTGTATGAGTTCGGGTACGGTTTATCACATCTCTTGTAAAGAGCGCGGAGACAAATACTCCTCGAACCCACTCTGCCTCCGTATGAAAGAACATCTGGTGGGTAAATTTAAAGTTAAACCAAATAATTCCCACGACCGACTTTCTATTAACCTCAACATTGATCAAATAGTTCTCGATATTCATGTGGCGCAGATAGGAGGTGTCACCTTATTCTTTACTCGTTGAAGCTGACGTTTCGTCTGAATTCCTAATCAGCGCCAAGGTAAAAGGGAAGTCACTCCTGGGATGTACAATTCCATCATCACATTAAGGCGACATGATCCTTCCCTATGACTGGTGCAGATACGCTCAAATTGTACTAAACTATAAATTATATTGTTAAGTAACTATCAACTTGACAAATTATTAAATGACTGTAAATTGAATGGAGAATTGCATATATCACGGTCTGCCCACGCCCTAAGGTTCTGAACTCACTCAGCTTATTGCCACGACGTGTGAATCGCTAATCGGTTTCGATGGAGAAGAGCGCCAACTACATCGCTTCGTGACTTTATGCACATGCTTGTATAGAACATTTTTCGAGCATATACGAACAACGAAACATCACGAATCAGTGCGTACAATGCCAAACCTTTACACTGACAGGCTTCTGTTGAAGAAAGTGCACATGAAGGAGATTTTGCTTGAGCCATCAGTTACTACTGGCCGGGGTGACAAACCTGTTCGTCTCCAGATTTGCGTGTAGTATCAGTACGTCCAAATTATAGGAGCATATGAGACCATGTCAACAAATTTTCGAGAAGCGCGGTCACCTGTACCACATGGTATCCGTTTATTAGTCATTGGGTAGTTCGAACGAGGACCAGCAAATTCCATTCCCACAGCATGCCAGTGCTGCTCAGTGGGTTTCGATTGCACGAAGGACACAAGAAAAGGCATACTTCTAGTCCGACGCCATTTTTAGACAGTTTTTAGAAGGAATGTGCCACAAGCAGCTATCCGAGCTCCGCCATTACATAGGGTTGCTACTAACGGATTTCTTAGGTGAATATATCGGATTCTTGTCGAGGAATGACTCAAGTTGTACACTGTAGTTCAATAGCAAGGAACAGCCACCATACTCGAAGAACTCAAGCTCTTCGAAGGGGGAAGTACGAAAAACAGCCATGAAAAGAAAGGACTTATAGCAATAGATGATTTTTACAGGTTCACAAAAGTCATCGCTTCGCTAAGTGAAGGCTAACACAACAAGGAATGCTACAGGATACCTTGTCGACATGGAAACAAACCATTATCACTCCGTCCTGTTTGAAAGGCCACTTCACTCGAGCGTTACCGGGCTGAGATTCCAGTTCACACGATCATGAAGATCCACTTCGGAAGAGAATGTCTGTGAACAATAGACTCGAACCGATCCGGCTCTGCAGGAGACGAAACGCCAGAGTGCCAAGCTCTTCGAAGGGGGAAGTACGAAAAACAGCCATGAAAAGAAAGGACTTATAGCAATAGATGATTTTTACAGGTTCACAAAAGTCATCGCTTCGCTAAGTGAAGGCTAACACAACAAGGAATGCTACAGGATACCTTGTCGACATGGAAACAAACCATTATCACTCCGTCCTGTTTGAAAGGCCACTTCACTCGAGCGTTACCGGGCTGAGATTCCAGTTCACACGATCATGAAGATCCACGTCGGAAGAGAATGTCTGTGAACAACAGACTCGAACCGATCCGGCTCTGCAGGAGACGAAACGCCAGAGTGCTAGCCGAACAAACGTCTATTGATCATCTTGTGTCAATTCATTCATGAAGAAAAGTAAAGCTGTCAACGCTGATCAACTCCTGATGGATGCGCCATGCATTCGACTTCATTAAACATCGTTGGAAATGATCGAATGCATATTTGGTCTTTACAATGATTTGAGGTGGCCTGCCGATGTTTCGAGTCAGTGTGGCTATCCTTGCGGACAAGTCTAGTACCAAATTGCCGATCCCGGAGGGATGAAAGGCTTGGTGGGCCATGGGCACGGGAGTCGATCTTATTTTTATAAAGAAAAGTAGGAAAGTGAAATATGATCCAAATAGTGATAAGCTACTAAATACGACTTTCAAGTAAAGGTAAAACATGCAGGGTTCGTTATCTCCCGGAACAAATCACTTTCATTCAGTTTAATAATCGGCTAACGGCGTCTTCTCTTCTCTTCTCCTCTATAACTAGTAAATTGAAGCTAAAAACATCTAAACTGTCTCTACTATACGTATATTCTTTATATGAACAACACTGGTGGTGATTGTCGAGTACATGAGATGAAACGTTACGAAGTCTGAACACCACGTGTTCAGAACAATTGTTGAGGGTTAAAAGTCCCAAGTGATGGGTTTTATCAAAGAACATACTAGAACACTTGAACGTGCAACATGAGCTATATGCTACCCGAAACTGAAAGCGGAAGCTACAAGACAATAAACCGTGGACTCTCTGGAAAGAGCCCTTAGGAAAAGCAGAAGAACCGCAACGATGAGTCAACGAGCACGCACGAACGCTGCCAGTTATTCGGGACGCTCGTCGTGGTCCATTGATAGCACCTGCGCCGGCGCAAACGCGATCGGCGGTTTCGGTAAGAGAGCAGCTCTTATTTTATATCAAAACCTTCTAGGATTTCTGTGTCCAGGTGAGTCAAAGTGTCAAACGAGAGTTAAGAGTGGGAGTCAGTACTGGAATATTCCACGTTCTGAATGTTGATGATTATTACTCACAATCTAAGCAGGTGCTCCATTGGTGAATTTTCGACTTTCTTGGTGTTGATGTTAAGCTTTCTGTTGTGACCATGTCGGCGTGTTTCAGACGCTCCCCACGTGGACACCAACGGCTCTTCAAATGGAATGTTTTAGAATAGAAATAGAAGTAGAATAGAAAGATTTTTGTTTGGAGTTTATGTATGGAACTGGCTGTAGGGAGCAAGAATCTTTGTCCTTCGTGCATGAAGGGCATCGCATGCCAGCAGTGAGAATACTTTTTTGCTGGTCTACTTGTTTTCAAGGTTCTTAAATAGAGGAGTTCATCTTTATCTTTAGATCAACATGGGTTTAGCTATCAGAACTAATGCTTACAGCTGACAGATATATTCTGGCTTTATATTTAAACAATTAAAAAAATTAAATGATAAAGCTCTTGGTGTTGATCAATCCCAGATGGATACGCCATGTATTCGATTTCATTGAGCATCGGTAGAGGGGAAGGCTTGGTGAACCATGGGCGCGGGGATCGATTCCACGTGTGTTGCAGTGGCACCTCCAACCACTGCGCCACACGCGCCTTTTTAAACGGTTATGTTGTCATTAATGTCATGTCGAAAGTTAAGTTTGTCCCATCAACCAATTTCAGATGTTTTCTCGAGCTCATAGAGTATCTGCTGGGCAACTGCAAAGAGTTATTGGGAATCATATCGTTGGAGCTCGTCTCTATATGTCCACCGATGATGTGAGATGGGTTGTTGTTTTAAATATTTGGTAGTTCTGGTCGGTTTTGGGATTCCAGAATTGCTTCAGCGTTTAGTTCTAATGTAATCTTCTAGATACGACGAAGTTTCATAAAGTATTTCGAAGGTCGTGGACACCTACATGTTCCATCGTCGTCAGTGCTTCCTCCACCAGATGATGCATCATTGCTTTTCACAAACGCTGGAATGAACCAGGTATCATCACATAGTGGACGGTGCTGATTGCTTGACAGTTGGTGGCATTTTTTAGCTTAGGCTTAAGTACATCATAGTTTGATAGCTTGTGGGAGATATAGAAAAGGTCTTGCGCTGTTGTGAGGGGCTGTGGTCGGAGACGCCCTGCAATACACATGGGATCAATTCCCGTGCTCCAGGCCCACCAAGCCTTCCATCCCTCCAGGGTCGGAAATTTGGCATAATACTTCTTTGGGAGGATAGCAGCACTGGCTTGATGCGTCCGCAGGCCACTGCCAGTCTTTGTAAAGCCCAGATATGCATTCAATCAGCACCAACGATGCTTAATGAAGTCGAATGCATGGCGCATATCTAAGGGATTGATAAAAGCCGAGAGCTTTTTTCCACATGTTTAACTTAATACTCTGCGATTGAAAAATAGCAGGTAGTAAGTTAAAAGTGACGACATTGTGATTTGTACCGCTGCTTCACCTTGACTGGGTTCAAGTGCCGAATTGTACTACACAGGTCAGCCCCGTTGACGGGTGATTTCTAATGGGATCTATGGGTTAACACGGCTGAGAGACCGGCGAAAGGAAGGACTCGCGTGGTATGGTGGTGAACGCGTTATCCCCGGAAATGGTAATAGCGCGTTTGATTCTCACTGCAGACACCTGCGGTGCGCGGAGTTTTGCAGTTATGTGAGCTCGATTCCGGTTTTTATCCTAGTTGACAAAGTTCTTTACGAGGTAAAAATTGTTTGTGTAAAGTTGAAAGGATAGTTGTTTCTGCGCATAAGCGCATAATTTAGGTACAATGCGATCAGTACCGCGATGTATGTAGTTGCACTCTTCGGTTTGAGTTCTCGAAATCCTGTTTATACATGATAATCTATTCGCAGAAAACTAATATTGAGACAGGACTGGGATACTGCGTGCAATGGGAATATCTTATTTCACGCGTAGACTAACATAGCTCCTAAAAAATTGAGCTGTCGGCGTTGATCAATCCCTGAAGGATGCTCCATGCATTCGATTTTATTGAGCATCGCGATCAGTACCGCGATGTATGTAGTTGCACTCTTCGGTTTGAGTTCTCGAAATCCTGTTTATACATGATAATCTATTCGCAGAAAACTAATATTGAGACAGGACTGGGATACTGCGTGCAATGGGAATATCTTATTTCACGCGTAGACTAACATAGCTCCTAAAAAATTGAGCTGTCGGCGTTGATCAATCCCTGAAGGATGCTCCATGCATTCGATTTTATTGAGCATCGATGGTGCTTGAATGCGTATCTGAGCTTTACAATGAATCACGGTGGCCTACCGACGTATCGAGCCAGTGTTGCTATCGTCCCACACAAGTCTGGTACAATTTAGCCACCCCCGGAGGGATGGTAGGCTTGGTGGGCCATGGTTGCGGGGATCGATCCATGTGTGCATTGCAGGGCGCCCTAGACGACTGCACTACACGTGCACTGAACTTGGCTCATGGTGAGCTTGTAAGCATTGCACAGTGAAGGCCAATAGAATTCACGATGTTTTCCCAAATATAACAAGTAGCAGGGTTTCTTTTACTTCTAATTACTTTTTTGTGTTAATGCTGCTATTTCTGACCATAGAGCAATTTTAGGAGCTCGGTTTCGTACGGCATGACACGTAGACTTTTCTGAATGCGCTTTAGTGTTTGGGTTTGCCACGTTTTCGTTGCAGTTTTTAGTAATTTAAGTTTATCCAAGTCAAAAAGGTGCTTTATTGTACACTGCTACTATTTACAAATAGCTCCATTTAGTTTCGATAACTTGTGTGACACGGGCGCGTGTGGCGCAGTGGTTGGGGGCGTCACTGCGGCGCGCACGTGAAAATGCGCCCACGGCCCACCAAGCCTTCCATCCCTCCGGGGTCGGCAAATTGGTACCAGACTTGTCTGGGAGGATAGCAGCACTGGCTCGATACATCGGCCGGCCATCGCGAGCCATTGTAAAGGCCAGATATGCATTCAATCAACTCCAACGATGCTTAATGAAGTCGAATGCATGGCACATCCCTCAGGGATTGATCAACGCCGAGAGCTTTATCCTTTATTTTAACTTGTGTGACCTCTTAAACGTTTATCGCTTAATGGAATGCCAACGATGGTGATAAATTTCAGTTCAAATCATTGTTCCTGGGAAACTCGGCCAACAAATGGACGGGTCTAGAGCGCGCTGTGAGCTGTCAGAGATGTATTCGAGCTGGCGGTAAACATAATGATCTAGAAGTGAGGCCTAAGGAACCTTGAATGCGTTTGTAAGAGAATAGAACACATAGTTTAGCAAGTTTGGAGTCATTTAGGACGTGGGAAGTGACCTTCATCACCTGTCTTTTTTTGAGATGCTGGGGAATTGGTCTTTCAACGGTGCTTATTCAAAGGTATTTCCTGCTACCGGCGTTACTTATCGTATTAAGTACATAATACTTACATTTATAGCATATTTGTATTTCTGATGGCTTACGGAGTTGTAGGAAGAAGCGTATAACTGGGCGTGGTATTTCCTTACTGACGTTCTGAATATCAATCCGGATCGACTATACGTTTCCTATTTTGGCGGTTCACCGAGGCTTAATATAGCGCCAGATGAGAGTTCGAAGCACATCTGGTTAGAAATAGGGTAGTTTGTTTACTGATTGGTGTGGGTTTCAATTCATAGTGGTATTCTTGGTTAAGATTGCCTGAGTCGCACATCTTGCCCTTTTCCAATGAAAACTTTTGGGAGATGGGCTCAACAGGACCTTGTGGACCTTGCTCAGAGATTCATTACGACCGTGTGCATGGTCGAAAGCACGCCGGCCGTTTTGTCAACGTCGACAATTCCATTGTGGAACTGTGGAACATAGTCTTTATTTCATACATGAGGCAAGTCTATTTATTTACCTTTCCGATTTACCTTTTTAGAAATGTTGACCTAGGTAGGGGAAAGTTAGACTTCAAGTTGAAACTGTTTTTGAGCTTTTTGCTATTTCAGGATGTCTAGTGGTGATCTTCAGCCTCTTCCAAATAATCACATTGACACGGGTATGGGACTGGAACGTCTGTCTTCCATTGTCCAAGACGTGCCTTCGAATTATGACACTGATATTTTTGCGCCTATATTGAGGAGTATATCACGTGTTCGTTTTTTCGTTACGCATGTAGAAGATCAACTTCGCTTTGTCGTGGTCTGATGGTATTTCTCGCTAAATTCAGATGTCTCAAGTAGGAAAATACGATGGGCGAGTTGGTTCAGAAGACCTTGATGGTCATAATGCATCATGCCGTATCCTTGCGGATCACCTGCGATCAGCGGTAATAGCTCTATCTGACGGTGTTCAGTTAGGTGCTCTTGATACGGGGTATGCTGGCAACTAACTTGTATTTCCTGCTATCAAAACCTGTTTGTGCAGTCTTTGTTGTTTGGATTCCTAATTCGGAAGATGTTGCGGCGATCATTCTGGCATTCATCAGTTCGTTTGGGGATTGAACGCTTTGCAAGTTCCGAACTGGTGCCAGTGGTTATTGATACACTTGTGAGTTATTCCTCGCATGTGGGGCAATAACCTATGAGAAAATGACCAGATAGTAATTATTTTAGAAGGAAACCTATCCAGAATTAAAAAGGTATGAAGAAAGCATTAGGAATTCCGTTGTTGAGGAAGAGCGCCAGTACTGGAGCGTTGTGGACAAAGGAAAATCCATCTTTGAACAGATGCGGATGAATATGCCAGATGAGGCTACTGTTTTCAGCGGTAAGCTCTGTTATTGTGTTGTTGTGTTTCATTGGATGACTGGTTTTAGTTTCTTATAGGAGAAAATGCCTTTATTTTGCACGACACTCACGGGGTTTCACTAGAAATTACCCAAGATCTGTGCAAAGAACATGGTTTAACCGTTGATATAGAAAAATATCAAGGTTTTAAAGAACAAGCAAAGGTACAACCTTTTTTAGAAGTAGAATTTCTATGACACATTAACACAAGCACACGAATGGTGTTTAGATACTTTCGAGAAGCAGGAGTAACCTTACAGATGTAAGCTCTCTTGATATAACCGGATTGAATAATCACTCAGATAGAGCAAAGTATGAGTATTTTTTGGACGGGACTGAGTCATATGGTGAGATTTCTTAGCTTTCTGAAATGCTGCAGATATTTTTAAGTTCCGATGGTGTTCAAATTGAGTTCTTTTATAGTGTTTACTCCTCTGGAATCCAGAATTATTGGTGTTTATGCAAACGGTGAACGAGTTCATTCACTGTCGTCTATTGGCTCTATAGTTCTCGAGAATTGTCAGTTTTACGCGGAGGAAGGTGGACAGAAGTGCGACAAAGGCTTCTTAGAACTTGACGAGGTTGGGCGCAACGCTCCACTTTGTGCAAACATTTTTTTCTTTGAATGATATTTTGCGTGATAAGGGGTGGCTCCTCCCAGCAGTTTACCGCTTCATCATGACTAGGAGATGTTCCTGGGTGTCGGGCTGCGATGTACAGCGAGGGGATTCATCCTCTCGACAGAGTCTTCGATGCTCAGATGAGTCCTCCGTTTCCATCAGGAATCCTAAGAGTAAACCAATACCAGGATCCATCACCGCCCTAGTGTCAAACTAGTCGCATAGTGGCAAATATCCTTCTGATCCACAAGGGTTGTTACTGCCTGTGTTTGTGACGACCTGGGGCAGACTTTAGTCAGGTTAAACTCGTGACTCCAGAGGAACTTATTAGCTAAACCTGCAAAACTCTGAAAAAATGGAGATTATGCTGAGGCCCGCAAAGCCAGTTAGGATGGGCCATCCAAGTGTCCAAATAAGTAATGGGATGGCTTTATGCATATGTGGGACAGTTTTCTATTTGCCTCATGAAACTTTGATATTGAGTCGAATTGCGAAGCGAAGTTGTAGTGATGTCGTTTTTTTTTTTTTTTACGAGCAAAGCGCTGGTTCGTGTCCACCTCGGGCCCAACAAACCTTCCATCGTTACTTGGTCGGAAAATTGGGTCAAGAGTCGTCTGGCATCAGCATTCTACCTCCAGTGCGTAAAAGCTGACGACTATCTTTGTTCTTTGTTAAATATTTGGAAACGGACCGAGTGCGGTTATGCCGTGATTCAAGGGAAATTCGATTAGACCGACATTCAGCGAAGTTTAAAAAAGCACAAAAACGCTCAAATAGCAACCGAATCTACACGCATAACCAAAGCCTCCACAGGTGATGTGCGGGGAATCAAAGAAGTCAAAGAAATGTGGAGTCCGGGGAACGTGTGAAGTAGGGGCTTGTAAAATAAATAAAATAAATGGATAATTCTGGTATAACTTGCTTCAAAAATGCGAAGGTAGCTCACAGAAGACAAGGGCACAAAACAATAATTCAATTAAACCTAGTTCAACTGAAGCAAATTAATTCATCCTTATTTTTCTTGAGAATTCTGAGTCATTTCTTGCCATTCATTTTTTCAATACTTAAGTGAATTATGCTTCCATTCTGTTCTTTATAATGGACGCGGTATTTTTTTCTAGAGTAAAATCATCTTTTTTCACTTTCTAGAAGTCAGTTTTCGAAGTCGTTTCTGTTGTAAAATCAAAAGGCATTAGTATCTTGAGTGGGAATGTCATCAATCAGAACAAAATCTCAGAAGGCTCAATGGTTAGACAGAAGATCGACGTAGTAAGTTTCTGTCTTGGATTTTTTTTCAGTTATACCTTACAGAATTCTCCGCGCTATTATATCTGGTTTACTGTGAGGCGAAATCCGTTATAATATCTCTTTTAGCGTCGCCGAATGGCTCTCATGCGGGCGCATTCTGCAACTCACCTCCTGAATTGGGCTTTACGACGTGTTGGTGCTGCTCGGAAACAATGTGGTTCATCTGTTGATGAAGATTCACTGAGATTTGATTATATAACTGATGACTGTGCTGGTGAGGGTGACGTGGTAAGTGTTCTTCGCAGAGTTTAAATAATTCGCCATTCGTCTTCACCTAACAGTTCAAAACTAGTTCTCAATAAAGGTGGAAAGTGTGGAAGCTCTCATAGTGGATATTATCTCCCAAGCGCGACCTGTTGTAATGGACGAAATGGAGTTCGAGATTGCTGCTTCGATCCCACAGTTGCAGTCCGAATTCAGAGAGGTAAGTTAGGCTATCTTTTTTGTATTTTTTCTTCGTTTTGTATTGTTCCATATTTTAGGGCAAAAATTACCCACCCGTTGTTCGCGTTGCACGAGTTGGTAGTAGGCTTGAGGATGCATTTGCTGTTGAATGTTGTTCAGGCACGTAAGTCGTACATCTAATTAACTAGTTATTTCATTAGAATTACTTACTTAGATACTTGGACGGCCCATCCTCATTGGTTGTGCGGGCCCCAGCATAATCTCCATTTTTCGGAGTTTTGCTGATTTAGGTATTGCATTTCTCAGGAGTCCCGTGCTCAGCCTACCCAAAGTCTGTCCCGAGTCGTCACCATCAGAAGGAGATTTGCCACTAGGCAACTGGTTTGATACCAGGGCAGTAGTGGATCCTGGTATTGGTTTACTCTTAGCTCGGCTTCCTGATGGAAGCGCTGGACTCTTCAGCTTGACAGATCTTGCCGGGTGAATGAACACCTTTGCTATACATCACAACCCAATGCCTAGGAACATCTCCCATTCATGGTGAGGCGGTAAATCGTTGGGATGCATAAGTAATATAGTGTCCTTTTCTTGAGAGGCTACTGAATTGGCTCTTCATCATCTTACAGGCATGTGCTGAATACATCCTCAATACTCGACTTTACAATATTGAGCGACCGTTCGTGCGCGAAAGGTGCGAGACAAAAGCGCTAGCTCGACCGCCTCGCCAATGTTGTTTTCCAGTCCATGTGGGAACGCGTTAGCTCGGCTGTATCCAAAATTGCAAGGAAAATCGACTCGACCAGCATTTTACGACATCCATAGAAAGAAGATGAAATCCTCAAACAGCAGCCGAAACAACACGCTAAATATTCGAAGACCATTGTGGACGATGAATGTGAGGGAAACGATCGAAGAACTGGGATCAGCAATGTAGATGTGAAGAAGGGTCATGCAAAAAAAAACAGTTGTATATATACGAAAGACACAACGTCCAAATGCGAAGTTGTTGTGTGTTCTAGCTTACTCGGAGCAACCCACGAGGTGTTCTAGCTTACCGTGCAAAGCGTCTATAGAGTTGTTGTGCTGTATAGAGTCAGTCCTTTCTTGCTCGACGTCTAGCGATAGTGGGATCAGATGTTGTTCATTTTGTTGCTTAACATTTCATGTAGTTGATGGGACTTATGGCAAGGAGCTATTGCTACACACCACAAGACCACGATTTGGATAATATCCCTGCGACAAAACCCCGTTCGGAGTTCTGCTTGGTAAAGTTTTATTTAGCCTCATGGTATGTGCTACACGGCAGCCATCGTTTAAGACATATAAGGTTCGCTCAACGAACAAGTGGGAAATCACAATTTTAACTTATTATTTTTTGGCTACTCTTATTAATGGCAGGCTATATTGCGAAATATAATTCCAGTGGTGCTGAGATATTTGCAAAACTCCGGACCGCAGGTGTCTGCGGTGGGGAACGAACGCGCTGTTGTCCTTTCCGAAGAGTAACACGTTCACCACCACACCATGCGGGTTCTTCGTTTCGCCTGTCTCTTAGCTACTTCTATCGATCTCTACCATCAGCAATCATCCGTCGGCTTGATGGATCAATGAACGCGTTACTCCTCGGAAAGGGAAATAGCGCGTTCGTTCCCCACCGCAGATACTTGCGGTCCGGAGTTTTGCAATTATCTCAGCATCACTGGAGCAAGTAGATAGTTTGCCAGAATGGTCATATATGAATTGTCCACTGGTCTTGCGTGTTTTTTGACCGACATGTTAGAATTGCGTATGATGCTCCTTCAATCGCAAGTTGGAATTTAGGAAGAATCGCGACTAGTTTTGGGTCTAGAAAATGGGTTTTGAGAATAGGTTTTAGAGTAGAATTTTTTTGTTATCAATTTCGCATGAGAGGCAAGGCTGTCGTAATCTTATTCTCGTCTCTTGGGACTAATAGCATTGGTGGGATCGTGGCGTGGTGATAGTAATACCGTTTATCACGGTGACAGTGCTGATTTGACCCACCCACGACTCACCTGTTTTCAAGATTGCACTCGGCTCGATTCAACTACATTCATGAAGAAGACAGTCCTCACGAAGTAAGACAACAGCCAACAAAAAGTTCAAAGACCTTTGTGGACGATGTGTGCATTGATACAAATACAGTGCAAAAAGTACTGGAATTTGTAGAGTAAATCCAAAGGTGGGTCGTGTAAATAAAGTGAAATAAATAAATAGCGTAGCTCTTGACAGCATTTATCAAGACTGGTCTTTTTTTTAAATCCAGGAATTTCGAATTTTCTCCCAACGGTTTTCTGCCTCATCGTGGCTGGGAGGTATTCCTGGGTGTTGAACTGAGATCGGGGGGATTCGTCCCTCCAACAGGGTCTCCTCTCAAGCTGGGAAGGAGTCTGGTGTTTACTTCAGGAAGCCTAGCTAGATGTAAACCAATATCAGAATTCGCTACCGTCGTGCTATCAAAATCGCATGACGGCAAATCTCTTTTTGATCCACAAGAGCTGCGGCTGCCCGTGGTGGTGAACATTTTGGGCAGACTTTGGTCAGGCTGACCTCAGAATTCCAGGGAGCCACAATGGCTTAAGCAGCAAATCTCCGAAAATTAATGATTATGCTGGGGCCCACACAACCAATGAGGACTTGCCGTTCAATTATCAAGTATTTTCGTAATCCCTTTAATCCTCACTTGTTGCTTATGTTTAGCATTAACCATGGTAAGATAGCTACATCCAAATCTAGCATCGATTTTTTTTTTCTCGAGCAACTCTTTGATGGCTGTGGAAATGCGAACTCATATTCCGCTCTGAACTGAAGCGTATTCGATAGGAGTCTGTTGACGAGAAGGCTGTACTTCTTCAGTTTGACGGTCGTGTAGCAAAGGATTTCATTCTCTATGTCCTGATAATATGCGATCTGTTTATTCCTTCTTATCTTTTGCAACGTGCGGCTAATTTTTCACTCTCACCAGGCGGTGTTCGGATTCAATATAGAATGTCCTACTACGGTTGCGTGAAGGAGAAACCATTTTTTTCTTTTGGGCATGTGGTGAATCCTCGACGTTTTACTTTACCAATATTGGATTTATGTGGAAAGGGCTGTAGAGCGCAGCCCTTTACGACCATTCTTAAATCATATTTTCTTCTATTCCGAGTATTCAGGTCCTTTACTCGCGTCACTGGCACTTTCTACTCTGGGTTTGAAATATTCGATTACAAATCCATAAGGGGCTTTCCGTTGCTATTTAATTTACCGCGAAGTTATAGATCGCCAGGGTTGTGGGCTGAAGACAGCTAAGCGATATCTCATCTGAGTTTAAGTGAGGAACAACGCGTGGGTGCAAATTAGAGCCTGCATTACAGACATTTCTCACTGAAGCTTCTCTCTATCGTTGGTAAAGATTTAATTTGCAAGTGTCAGCCTATTATTTCCTGGCTTCTTGTTAAACGACCACATCAAACAGAATTTATTCTGCATTCTATGTGAGGGTGTGGAGACCTTCACTAAAGGAAACCGTGTAGGTGTCTAGGTGTTTCGTCTATATGGAAGAAAACAAAGCCGGCCAGACGAGGATGTGATTATGGGATGTGTGTATGGAATGTGTGTGTGTATGGTGTGTGTGGTGTGTGTGGTGTGTGTGGTGTGTGTGGTGTGTGTGGTGTGTGTGGTGTGTGTGGTGTGTGTGGTGTGTGTGGATGCTGAAGTTCACTCTTGTGTGGGTTTTTGCATGGAAACGCAGAACACTAAAAGTTGCTTCAGTGTGCCAGAAGCAGGATGGCTAGGGAGCTGAGGGATGTCGAGCATTTATCGAGGCTGGCAGTGATCGTCTTTGCTATAATGCCTAATTGAAGAACGGTTTATAACATTCTAATAGAGAACTTACCCATATAATCGTGTAAAATCACCCTTTTTCGAAGGAAAAGCGTCGAAAGTCGTCTGTTTTTTCTTTGCTCTTCGGAGTCCTATTGATTTGAACTGTACTGACCAATTTTCGTCTAATATTGTTCATTTTAGGTGCGACCAACTGGTCCTTGGAAGGATCTTTGTTAATGTGGTGCTTCGTGCTAGTACGGTGATCTTACTGTCACTATTTCTACCTTACTGTAAAAAATTGATTATTGTAACATGTTTTGCCTGTTATGACAAAAGATGGCGTTTAAAGTTTTGATTTCGCTTCACAAACAATATTGGCCACATTGGCAATGAGTCTGTGACCTTCTTTCAGAAATCCAGAAATAAATTCTAGTAGTAAGCTCATGCTAGAATGAAGTCCGGCTTCTTCCCAGTGGCTCTCTCGTCGTTAAGAAGAGTGAAAATTAAAGGCGTTGCAGAGAAATTTTGATACTGCTTGTATCTCTTGAATATGTGGTGCCTAATGGCATATTTGACAAAAAAAGGAGCTTGGAGGAGATGTTAATGCTGTCTGCTCAAATTCATCAATGATTATCGAGATTGCAGTTAACATTCGTTCAGAAATAGTACAGTATGAATGGATAGCAAGGATCCCATTTGTAAACCAGCAAATCTCCTTCTGATCCACATCAATATGCGATTTCCGGGCGGAACATTTTCCACACATGTTTCAGGAGTCCTTGAAAACCTAACCAGTAATAAATGAGAGAAAACGAGAGGTACTGAAGGCGTAGCCGTGGACACGTAGGAACACGATCAATTTTAAGATGATAACTGCAGGACAACGACACAAAACGAAGGAGCACTTGTACCTGCATCGCAAGAGAGGATAGGCTAGGCCATTATTGTGGTTATTACTCCTTCATAGATCCACCTATTATATTTCCATCTGCCCAGTAAGGTATAACACTATAAAAATACTAGAAGCGTTAAACTTTGTGGTAATACATTAACCTTTAATATCCTTGGCGAAATAACTTATTGTTTTGAAATAAATCCGCTGTACATCGCAGTTCAACACCAAGTTTCCTTTTATCGCGATGGCGACCACCTGTGGACCATCGACTCGAATCAATCCAGCTCTGAAGAAGACGAAGTTGTCTAAGCGTTAGCCGCATAAATCGTTTTATCAATCTCGTGTTTGCTTAATAATCGATGAAAGTATTACCACGTTAATTTTATTAGTCTGACACTATTCTTTCTTTAATAGGCTAGCATGGGGTTGATAAAAAACCTTATTCGGCAAAGGTTTGGGCCTCTTCGTCTTAGCTAGAGCCGATGATCCTGCATAAGACTGCAAAATCGGATTTGTCAGTGTAGTCTGGAATCTGCTTAATGGCTTGTCGACTCATCGCTGGGTGAAGGAAGTGTTCTCTGCTGTGGGACAAATATGAGCAGCATTGCATTCTTTATTCCTGAGAGCAGAGTCAGCAGATATGAGAAGTCCACTATTTACGTCTAGACGAACAATTTGGAGTGAGCCTATGCTAAGGAAGAGTCCGGATAGTTATTATTGAATGGTCGTTTGGCAAAAGTAGGGCAAATAGGGCTCACACGAAAAGTATAACTCTCCTTGCCTTTCTCGAACGAAGGAAGCCCACTAAGCAGCGCTGGCGCCTGATGAAACCGGATGAATTTTACTGGTATACAACCTAGCAAAATGTTTATAATGGTATAATAATAGTGTTCAAGAATAACATTACTATTAACTACAATGACATTACCATTAATTAGTGTAATTGTAATGTTTCCTTACACTACTATAATAAAGTTTTTCTGAGTTACAGGTACACTTTACAATTACTCAGTGATTATTGCAATTACTGGTGATACAGGTGAATGGTAACTAGTAGGCTATCAATCTAGATAGTCATCAGGTGCATGTGTGCTGCGGTTGCAAGCTGGTTCTAAATTACTGGTTGCCTTATCGATAGACGTAAGATTACAAGGTGCTTTGTCATCACGACCCTTTCCACGATGACCTTCAGCTGCCAATCTGGTTAAGCTGATTGGTGTAATGTATGACTGTAGACCAGGGTCATTGAACAGATCTGGTTATAGCCGTCGCGTACATAAGGCTGGATTTATCAACCGTCGGGCACTCGTTTCTATCACATCCTTTCTCCTTTGTTTTGCACTTCCTGACCACTATTTCCACTCCTAGACTTCACCTTATTTCATTTTCATCTTTCGTATTCTTATTGCAATATATTTCTAAGCTCTTCCGAATCTTTATCTATTCTTGTTTGTGTTTTTTCCACCCACGCAACTTTATTAGCAGGATCAATCTGTTGTCGTGCAATAAATGAAATTTTTCACCGTGTGCTGTTCAGACTGTATAATAACGACCAATAAGAGTGAAAAATTGAAACAGTGGTGTGAAATTTAGTGACGAGTTCTTTTCCTTGTAAAACTTTCACTAACTAAGCCATTAGACTCGTTTGCTCTGCAGATGAAGCTGCAGACAGAAGCGCCTAAACCGGATTGGTCGAAAGAAGCAGCTCGCGCCGCCGACTGTCCTTACCAAGCAGCCGACATCAGCACAGCAGTGGCGTCTGACGAGAAGCCGAACTTAGGTGTCAGAATCGTCAACACTGCCAAGAGCGTCGCTCGTCAGTTATGGGTGAAGTGCGAGTTTCAGATTCCACCTTCTCTGTACATCCTAACCTTTTCAAATCTTTTTCGTTGACAATGCCCAATGCTTATTGTCTTAGTTATTTGGTTTTCAGTTTCTTTGGTTTTTTCTGACATCATTTTTCTAAAGAAAGAGATTACATACAATGGCCACTCGAAATCCCACGAATCGTTGCGTGAATAAAGCAGACAGCAATAATCCTATTATTGGTTTTTGCGAGTTGCCAAAGATGGATTCCTTTTGTTCATGCCGCTCGAAGAGCATCACTGTTCTCGTTCGAGGGTTCGCTGTTAGTTGGGCTTCCGGATGCAAATGTCCCACGTGTGCTGATTGTGCTCAACAATTAATCCTGGTTTAAACCTCCGTGCAAATCCAGAAGCACCTCCCAATAAGGCGAAATAGTAAAATATTAGGCAAACTGACTATTTATTATTGTTTCTTGACAAAAATGTATCACGGACAGCTCGCCGGGCTCCACCGTAGTAGCTGTATAGCTTGTTTGTGGGAGAGACCATCGGAAGTCCTTCATACCCACACCTTCGTATTTACTTATATGCATGCTTTAACTGAAACAAGTATGGGATACTATTTGCATTCACACAAGCACACTCGCTTTAATTAATGGGCTTCCTTTTATACAGAACGTATAAAACAACTTTACGCATCGGAGATAGTGCACGTCCTTTTAACTCACCAGGCGCAGGGGTACGACAGCTTCCGCCCCGCGCTTTGTCTCCGCCGTCTGAAGTCGTGCAAATCTCACCACCCTCTATATGCAGTTACTGCTTCATAGAAAGTTAATTAAATGATGTTCAATTTATCATTTCAAAAGTAGAAGTAATTTTTCCTGACATTTAAAGTGTCAGTGTTTGGTGATTTCGAGTTTTCTTCAATCAGTTCATTTAGAAAGATGGACACTTGCTGTATTCTTCCGCAGAACAACGTTTTTCTCTCTGAGAAGGGCTGCATTGGAAAACTACTCCACGCTCAACAACTCATGGGAAAATTTGTGAAGAACCGAGCAGGAGAAGTGGAGAAATCCTAGCTGTATGCGTTACTGTGCCGTTGTAAATAAAGCCTTTCTGCTATGGAATGTATGCATTTTTTCCATTTAGACTTTGTTATAGTTTCTAACCCCAATAGTCAACATTGTGTTAGATGCATTGTGCTGCTCATGAGCTTATACAAAGTTTTCATTCGACTTTCACTCGACTTTTTGACGTTTTCATCTTCTTCAGAGCCGAGATAACTCGAGTCCACTGTTCACAATGGATCAGATATTACTGAATATTTATGCAGAGGCTAAATGGAAGTTGGTTCTTACATTCACCGTAGATAAACAGTTCTCAGATTCCTTAATTCATACGTGACGACGATTCACAGTGACACCCACTACGATTTACGGAGGGCCTGTTCTGGCCGATCAATCAGAGTTTTGTCGTCCGTCATCTATTTTATAGTCATCGAATTACACCTATAATGAAATGACCTCGGTTTCAATTGCTAGTAATTTGGCTTGCATAATAATGTTAGTGATGCCGTTCCTCACGAGGACAGTGCTGGTTCGACCCCACACTGAGATCCCCAAGCCTATCATTTCTTCCGCTTTACAAAATTGATAGGCTTGTCTGGGAGCATTTACCTCTTTCTATCCAACTAGAAACACCTTAGGCCGCCTATCACAGGGCAAAGGACGACTCGGCCAGCATTCAACGGCATTCATTAAGACAGTATTTCTCAAGAAGCATTCGAACTCAAAAGTTCGAAGGCCTTAGAGAGTGAGCGATGTGAAAAAGCGATTCAAATGTAAGAAGTGATAGGATCCGCACAGTAGATGTGAAGACGAGTCGTGTAAAATAATATTGTCAGTTGTCCTGCAACATAAATTAAATCTCTGCCTGGTTTGATTCCGCCACCTTGGCTCTCCACCCTTCAGAGACAAGAAAATTGGAAGCAGATTTATCTGGAAAGATAGAGATTCGCAGTCCCCTTAAAGTAATTGTAGAGGCCACCTCTAAGGATACAGGGTCTCAGAAGACAGCCATTCGAAAGAGTGGCGGTAACAAAGGATTGGTCAGTACTCATCGTTTTACCGCTGAGATGTGTATTTAGAAAAGGAGGAATAGGACCGTTATTATGCAGATTTAAGATCAGCGAAGCAATTGGAAAAGTTCAGAGAAATAACAGTAAAGTGAAAAGTGATTGAATGTAGAGAAATGGGAACTGCGACAAACTGCCACATTGTTGTAGAATATTAGGATGACTGACACGGAATTTCGCTCCATCAAAAAATTATCTTCTCTTCACTGCTTTGCTCTTGCTGTTGATTTATTCCATTTCGCAATTCTTCTGCAGGATTTCCATGAAAGTTATTGGAAATGGTCATTCAATCATCGAATTGCAGTCCTTCATGCTTCCAACCTTTCTTCGCTTCGTTTTTTTTTCTGATTACTTTTTCAAGATAGGTTAGCTCAAAAACCAAGCTCGCTACATGTGTTTATAAAGCGATTTATTTCTAAATTCTTTCAAAATTATGTCAGCTTTGTCTCTATAAAACTGAAAAATTTGTATTTAAGTTTTATGTTTGCTTGGTGTCTGAGTTTTTATGCTCCCTTCCAGTTTCTTTTCCCATTGAAATTACATTAATGTTTCCGGTTTATCAAGTTTGTGTTTCACACGGGAAAATCCAAAAAAGTGAGAAAAATAGGGAGGAAAGGAGTACTTTTTCACCGGATGCGAAATGAAACGTAACTGCCAGTTCATTCACAATATCAGTGCTGCACGTGGGAAGTGAACCCTTTAAGATCGATACTTATCGAACGTTTTAGTTGCGGATTACCTTACTTTAAAACACGTTGATGACTGTTTGTTGAAAACGAACAGCCAAGCTGCTACTGAAAATGCCTCTGAAGGATCCGTGGTTCGTGAAGCCCAGAATTACCCTCTCACAAGGTAAATAATCTTGTACGTTATCGCCTAAATCATGATAGCTTTTTAATTTCTCAAGAGAGGCGCGTTATTAGTCGAGGTTTGTGTACTGAAATCACCAAGGTTAAAAAGCGACATTGTTTTTGGACCGATATGAAAAGCTCTGCCTACAAATCAATAGAAAACCATTCCATTTCGCCATTTTTTTGCAGGTACAACATTTCGTCAAAGTTATAAAGAGTTGGTGTCGATGCCGGTTATCGTAGTAATTCACCCAATGGCGCTTTCGTCCTATGTGGCTGTCGTCATCATCGACACTGCTGCCTGTAGTGGACAGGCTGCTTTTCCTCAAAAAAGCATGAACACCCATTTTTTCTCCAATGTTGGAAAGTAGTACAGCCTTAAACTTACTATAAACAATTTGTCCAATCCATGCCTGTTCCACTTAGTCATGTACACATTATCGTCCCGCAAAAATGGAAAAACATTATTATGAAGACCCGTTGCTGGTCAGATGTCATTAACAAGAGGTTTATATTTTCTACAAGTGCCATCTATTGATTTCAGCAAATTATACTCAAATTAATAAATTTATAATTCCATTATACGATGCTCGATGAGTCCCTAGAGCGAGCAGAGCCCACTAGGCTACTTCTGCACGCAACAGGGAAAAATGGAAGATTAACTGGATGCAGCTCCAGTCACTCGATGACCAGCGGAACTACAGGTGATACAGGTGATGATTTCATTAAACTGTTCTTCCAGATAAGTTTTTTTTTTAGCATTTCAGGAGTTTTTTTCAAGAAATGTTTAGTAATTTGCCAAAATTATTGTGATCACGAAAAAGACCGTCGCTGTTGATATCGTTACCGTCTTCGTTTACTGGTAAGCGTGCAAGAGTTCGTTGCATATTTTTGTTCGGACCAACGTTCCAGCACCATACAGTCGCCTTTTTGGGAGTCGCGATGATTCGAATCGAGGGTCCGCACCGGGCATCTTCTTACTACTATGTGGTTCATCGTAGTCGTCGCGTCGAGTCGAAACGAGTATACTGGAGCTTCACAGGAACGAAGTCGCCCCGGAACTACTCTTTTCATCGGGACGGTTCTTGCAGTGTGACATCTCCCAGTGGTTACCTAGGATAGAGGATCGTTTGAAGTTGACTGCCAAAAAATCACTCGTTTTCGAGGTAACAGTCCATTACATATCAGTAGGATTTGTGTTAGCTGGCATATAGCAAAGCAGTATTCGTACTGACGACTTTCCTTCAACGGGGGAAAATACAATCTCATTTGTGTGATGCCGCCCTCTATTGGGTCCTATTGAGTGCAACGGCTACGGAAGGCCATATCGCAAGAAGCAACTGCAGTGGATGCTCGACTCTAATGAATCATCCCAACGTGACCACAAAAGGATTTGTAACTATCTCGTGTAAGCTTATCAATGAATACCAAGAAAATGCCACACTTAAATGGAATTCGGTTTGAAAATATCTATTCGTATGCAGCAACTTTGTTTTGGATCTTTTTAATAAACCTTAAATCCATCATACTCTAGTTCAGAAGTTGAGAAACACGCACCAATCTGTGTCAATGGCGCTTAGGCATTTTCACCTTATAACACACCTGTATCACCTGTAACACCTGTAATCCCGTTGATCGTCGAGTGACTCGAGCGGGCGCCAGTGAATCCTAGATTGTTTCCTGTCGCGTGCAAGAGTAGCCCAGTGAGTTCTGCTTTCTTCTAGGCTCTTCGTGAAGAACTCTGACCATCGGGTCGGTGGTCTTCCTGCAGTACGTTTGACATCCCGAGGAATCCAGTCACTAACGGCTCTTGTCCATCGGTTATCATTCATACGCATTACCTGTCTCGCCCACCTTATCTATCTATCTTCCACTGTTTGGCGTATAGAACTTATAACACAAATAAAAAATATCAGACTTTTCTAGAATCAGAAGAAAACATAGGGGAATGCCACATTGAAGAAACTTAAAAGTGTCAACTTCGGTGTCGGACATGACTTGGCAGACGTTTGCCGTGTCTTTATTTTACATAAATTAGCCTAGAAAATGCGTGCACTAATGGAGTCTATTCAACTGCATATCGATATTACAGTCAGGAAAAAGTTCGTCATTGCTTAAAAATTGACGATTTTGACCATCCTCTAATTAAAATCTTTACACTTAGGTAACCTAACTAATTTAGGGCGCGTTTGGCGCAGTGGTTGGAGGCGCCACTGCGGCGCGCACGTGAAATGCGCCCATGGCCCACCAATCTTTCCTTCCCTCCGGGGTCGAAAAATTGGTACCAGACTTGTCTGGGAGGATAGCAGCACTGGCTCGATACATCGGCAGGCCACCGCGAGTCATTGTAAAGGCCAGATATGCATTCAATCACCTCCAACGGTACTTAATGAAGTCGAATGCATGGCGCATCCCTCAGGGATTGATCAGCGCCGAAAGCTTTATCTTTTATCCTTTTTAACTAATTTTTGAAGCTCGATGCTTTTCTTCAATAGGCAGACACGAGGTTGTTATTATAGAATTTATTAGGATACAATAGCTGACGTTTCGGCGGTTTCGCCTTCTTCATAGCCCACTATTCTGCTCTAAATGCCAGCAAAATTTTTCCGACCAGTGAAAGAAGTTCCGTCACTAAGACAAAAAATTGTCTTAGCTAGACAAGCGATATTCTTCCTCCGTCGTTGCCTGAAACACGGAGTCGTGCCGAACTTCATCAGACGGAAACGACTACACGATGTATGCGGACTACCTAGAGACAGCCAACTAGTACTGGACATTAAAACGCGACTTCTACGCACTTCTCTTCGATGCAAACAGGACACCGTGTACGCGCAATTGAAGAAGTACAAGTCGAAGAGATCTTACTGGGTTCAGCATTTGGAGGATTTCCTTTGGAGGAGAATAGTGGGCTCTGAAGAAGGCGAAACCGCCGAAGCGTCAGCTATTGCATCCTAATAAATTCTATAAGAACAACCTCGTGTCTGCTTATTGAAATCAAACATCGAATTATCAATCAATGCCGAGGTTAACAGAAGGTCGGTCATGGGAATTAATTTTGGAAGACTCTATACGTTCCCACGTTCGACTTTCTATTAACCTCGGCATTGATGGAATAATTCTTTTTACTTCTGTTTAGCAAACACGAGGTGTTATTTTATTTCTTTATTTTGGTTTAGCATTTTCTCTGTTTGGTTATGGAGGTGTTTGGCCATGTAGATTGCAGTCAACGTGACCTTTCCAGGCTCCGAAGAAGGCGAAATCCGCCGAAACGTCAGCTTACTCTTGAATAAAGAATAAAATAACACCTCGTGTTTGCTAAACAGAAGTAAAAAGAATTACTCTATACGTTATTACAGAATGGTAATGGGCCGATAAAATTTGGACGGACGGAAGCATTCAAGTCATCGTTAAAGCTGTTACCTACCTGGAAGGGTCCAGTGAAGGAAGTGGTAAGCGGTGTGTGGATAGGAGACGAGACGAGCGCCTTCTCTTCGTCACCAGCCAGCGGTGGGCGAAGACAAACTGCTCGGGTGGCGCTGGTGGCCGACGTCTCTCTCTGGCGATGGTCGGTCCGAGTGCTGATCGTCGACCCCTCATCTTCTCCATCCTCACGGTGAGATTAGTGAACGACCTCATTCGTATAAACAGGCATATGTGTCAGCTCATTATAAATTTCACCCAGAAACGATCGGATTTCGTGATGTCATATCTACTCAATTGTTTACCCGAATACTATTGGTTCACTCTTTATTATATATTTTACTGATTCATTTGCTATTTTATCGATTTGTGTCTCTTCGTTTAGTGCAACTTAGCACTTATCAAACTATTCTTAATTTAAATCTAGCTTTAGTAAAATTTCTAAAAAGAAATAGCAGCATCTACAAGGCGTCACTTCATTAAATAGTCTGAGTGCCATAAACCACGAGCGTTAGTGGGTGGGTAGCAGAGGGATTAGTAATGAAGCACGGTCGTCACAAGCACGGTTCTTGTTCAATCCCCGCTTTGTGCTCATCAAGCCTCTTGTTCCTGCGAGGATTGAGAAATTGGTGTTTGATCTGTCCTGGAAAAGATCACTTTCTGCAGTCCATTTGAGAACGCTCTTGCCCTGATTTCTCTGGACTCCAGGGAGAATTGCTCAAACTGCACTCAGCATGAAATGAAAATCCTCAAGCAACAACCGAATCCACATGTTAAAGAGGTGGAAGATCTTTGTGGATAACAGATGCGTGGAAACGAATCGAATATGAGAAATGCTGGGATCCACGCAGTAGACGTGAAAGCGAATTATATAAAATAAAAAATGCTATTAAATATTAAAAAATACAGGAGAGCGAATAAAAAATTCTGTAGAAAACATTGACAATCACAGTGAAGTTCTTTAAGAAGCTGAATAGACCAAATAAAGATGAATAGAGAGGAAAGAAACAACTACAAAGGAAATTACAAGGCCATGTTCTCATGCTTAACAGTACTCGATGAATAGAGCGCAGTACCATGGCTGTTTCCTTCGAAGCACTGACCGCAGTCTAGCACAGTGTGACAACAGTCTCCTGCAATGGGGATCGCGATCACCTTAAGAGCAAGAATGCCTTCATTATTTGACTCGATGGCTACATGGATGGATACAAGGTAGTATATTCAAACACAAAATTTCAAAAATTTGCTATTTGCATCACCTCAGGTTGTCATTCGAGTCTCTAATCGCGTCTCAGTGCAACTAAATGCTCGATAAGCCAGAACCAATAGTTCAATGAATATAATACATTATGCATACTAAAAAAAAGTAATGCATTCGGCGCGTGAGAATGGCGGCATTCCGCTGGGACAAACAAAGAGCCCCACAAATTCCGTCTCCATCTCTCAGCACTGTGATCAAACAACTCCAAAGTATGGCTAGCCAACTTTTAGCAGAAACGGGCAACAAGTTTTTGCTCTTAGATTAAAATGTCTTTTAGGATGAGGAGCATGGGGATAACCTTAAAAGGCGTTTTCTTTATTCCTCGTAAGCATATAACAATTGCATGCAGTTTACACTATAGAAAGGAGAAAATTACGAAAAAGCTGAAACTGGGATTAAAGAAACAGCCGCTAGACGGTCTCAGTCCGCGATTAATCGTCCCTTCTTCAGTGCACTTACTATGGGCTGGCGCAATCTTGACCTGAGCCTCCATTCCTGTTTTGTCAAACAAAACACGAAGGGTTACTTCGAGTCTTTCAGTAGGCTTCTATCACCTAATGTTGTGGGTAATCGACGAACTTAAATGCTGCATAAAATCCACATGTTCAATTCAATTTTTGTGAGTCACAAACAAAAGACTTTCAAGGAAATCTATTGTCTACAAAAATTTGTAACATTTCTTTGTAATCAACTATAGAGATGCCGAGATATAAAACCTAGATTCTGAGATGAGTTTCGTACCCGCGACTACCCTTTCCAAGAGCTCATGTGTTATCAACTGCACCAAACAAGGCACTTGTTTATCGCTTCGAAACCGACTTTCCTTGAACCTCGGTGTGCTTAATCAATATGTATTCTTTCTTTGATGAGCTTACACGAGGTTGATATGACATAGGTTGCGTGGACCATCGACTCGGATCATCGGCTCTGATGAAGACGAAGACGTCGAAACGTTAGCCGATAATAAATATTATTATCAACCTCGTGTGAGCTCATCAAAGAAAGAATGCACTTGTTTATCATTCCTCTCAGCCAGAGCCAATTCTCGTTTTTCAGGGCAGAGTGCGGTGTGAAATACGTCGACTTTGTTTAAATATTTAGAACACTGGAAAACTAGTAATTCTCATGAGGCACAAAAGCTGAACGAAAACGATGGTCCTGGTCAACTATCTTTGACCTCTTCAATATAAATTTGATTATTCGCGTAAAGCACAATGAAGTCGAATGCGCTTCAACTGTTTCGAGAAAAACCGTTGACTTTTAGGCGAGATTACAAAGAAATTCCAACAAGGAGTGCTAAGAAAAAATGTAAACAAATTCTAAACCTTCTTTTTTATTGCTATGTATTCTTTCTTTGATGAGCTTACACGAGGTTGATATTGCTGGCAAACAAAAACCATTACAAGTTTCATGACGTCATCGTTCTTTCTGTTCTTCTATAGGTATTTCCTCATTCAACTACACTGTGCATGAAACTACCAAGCGCTTGTAGTCAAGCCTGTAAGATAGTTGTAGATTGTACCTTAGATATGTAGTTACCAAAAAAAGTGCTGATGTTGATAAATTGACTACCTTCAATCATGATTATGCTTTCCATTTCTGACATCACTATTGCTTAGGGGATGAAGTGCTTTTCGTTTGGACTTTATTCGGTTATCCTAACTGGTGTGGAATAGTCACAAGATGGACGTTCAATTTTCCGTCGATGACCAATCCCAATGGGATGTGATTCCACGTTTGTGTGGTTTGAACGCTAAAGCTATGGAGCTGCGCCATTGGAGGTGAAGGAGTCGATGAATGTGCTAATATTTTGCAGCTCTATTATTTATTTTATTTATATAACTCAACTTTACATATTGTACCGATCTCCGGCCTTCAGTTAATTCCCGGGAATCCTTCCATTGGTGTGCTGTAGTGCTCCCAAGCACTCATCACCAACAATCACCGACCTTTGAGAGGCGAAAGAAGCAATCACGCAGTGACGTTCCGCTGCGCTGGTTTCTACCTCATCGACAGAAGCATCGACAATCACGCAGTGACGTTCCGCTGCGCTGGTTTCTACCTCATCGACAGAAGCATCGACAATTTCTACCTCATCGACTCACTTCCTTTCATAATGCAATTTATTTTTTTATTTTTCCTTTTCTTTATTTTTTTTTCTTTTTTTCTCTTTCTTTCTTTTTCTTTTTTAAATTTTTTTTCTACAACAATATCTCATTGCCAACACCATCAACAGAAGAGTTTATCTGAGACTACGATTTCGCCACAATTATGAGGAGTTCTCACAAGAAGTCATGTGGAAACTGGAATGGGAAAATACGGGATCGAAGTCAATATTTTGGGCCGCTTGGCCTGAAAACTCAGCACGATTCAATTACGCAACTTAGTGAAATGCTCTGCTCCGCGTCTACCACTACGACTTCACAATTCGTCCTGCCACAGCGTACGCCTCGGAAACGTGGGTGTTGAACGACGACTCAGAGTTACTAGATGCGCTGTTGAAAGGGCGGTCCTGGGAGTATTTCGATCATTTAAGCGAAGGAGGCAAGCCACAGTTTGGGCGCACGACATGTGGTGGATCTTCGCGACAACTAGTGGACATGAGCAGCTAGTCACTCGTTTCTACAAGATGTCAGCTATTCTGCGAGGAAACCATCGACACCATGGTGCTTTAAAAAGATAATCGACACGAAATATGATTCGCTTCAAATCGTGCAGAAAGCAATGCCTTCTAGAAAACTATTCCGGAAAGCAGTAATAATTTTTTTTGCATTCCATCAAGTCGCTCTGCGAGTTTCAGGAAGGCAGTGCAGGTGACAGCTGATTGTTCGCCTGTTTTTAAATGAACGATTTCTCTCAAATTTGGAATGTGACATTTTTCCACAGAAAACTTTTTGCAATAATGCATGGGACCATGAAATTTGTAACTTTATTCGCATCTGTGGACGCTTTTTCACTGTTAATTGTACTTAGAACAAAGGGATTTTGTGCAACTGAAAGGTCTCGAGCAGAATTCCGCAAGGTTCGTGGCGCATCCGCAAAGAGAAAATAAGAGGTTGGATGCGGACTGTATCTTTTATGTCAATACGTGCGAGAGTGCGGGATTGCAGGATTAATTCACTGAATAGTACATCCTGCTGCTAGTACCAGGTTTCCACTTGCCGATATTACCCCATTTCTATCTTGGGAGAGTGCGACATGAATACACTCAAGCCTCTACGGCAGAGCCCGACCAAATACTAGCAAGTGCCGTTACCCAAAAACAGGAAAAGTACAATCTGCTAGAGGGAATGCTAGTGTGAGTACCATTATGGTCTTCGAACAATCGGATGCCACCGGAAAGCTCTGGCAAGTAGCAGAACGAGTGAGGATTTCACCCGAACGCTCTTGAATCACTCAATGGCGGCGAGACGATGGGTGCAACGGGCGGTGAATTTCTACTTTTTGTAATGAACTATGTTCTATTTTCGCCTATCCTTTTAGCCGAGTTAATCAAAGACTTTTGTTATTATATTTATTCTGATGATCGAACTCAGCTTAATATTTCGTCATTATTAGAAAAACCGTATTTTGACCTAAAATTTTCGTAAGATATTGATTTTTGAAATTAGAAAAGATGATTTAGCTTAATTTTATTATAATTATTACGGATGAAGCAGAAATGGGCGAGTGTGGCGCAGTGGTTGGAGGCGCCACTGCGGCGCGCACGTGAAATGCGCCCATGGTCCACCAAGCCTTCCATCCCTCCGGGGTCAGCAAATTGGTACCAGACTTGTCTGAGATATGATGCTCGACGAGTCCCTAGAGCGAGCACAACCCACTGGACTACTCTTGCACGCGACATGGAAAAATGGAAGATTTACTGGCGCCCGCTCGAGTAACTCGACAATCAACCGGGCTACAGGTGATACAGGTGATTGTTTCCCAAATGTTTATTTCCGTGAAACGACGAGTAAAACAACATTTTGAGAAACTACAAACGAAAACTGTGGTCTTCTCTAGGTGTTTTTATGGCAGCTTCCGTTCATAGCCTCCAGGCTATAACAACAAGCCATTTCTATCTTTATTTATTTGCATCTATGGAGGGCGCGTGTGGCGCAGTGGTAGGAGGCGCGCTGCAACACACACGTGGAATCGATCCCTAAGCCTTCCATCCCTCAGAGGTCGGCAAATTGGTACCAGACTTGTCTGGGACGATACCAGCACAGGCTCGATGCAATGGTAGGCCACCGCGAGCCATTGTAAAGACGAGATATGCATTCAATCATCTCCAAACGATGCTTAATGAAGTCGAATGTGTGGCGTATCTCTCAGAGGCCGATAAACGCCTAGAGCTTTATGCTTTTATTATTTTATTATATATGGGTTGGATGGAACCCTTCGAATTCGACGGGCTACATTTTTTCTTCACTGGACGGCGCAAGAAGGTCTTCATTATGGCGTAAAGGAATGGAGGTATTTTCTTAAATTGGCGACGGGACAAATTTCAGTGTCTTTTAAAATCTGTATCGAAATTCAAATCATTAGTTCTATCTTCATTCCTCATCATAGCTATTATTCCATAATATCATTCACGCTTGCTTCAGTACATCGTCATTAATTGATGTGTTATCGCTATCACATTTTGAGCCACACCTACGTATTTTTCAAAATTTCTTAAAAGAAGACCTTAGCAGAAGGTTTCAAGCACAGAGGGCACCTGAGATCAGACGACTTCCAGTGTTCGACAGTCTGAAAAAAACCTTAATCTTTCTTACATCCTTTGTTAGCATGGTGAAATTTTTCTGAACTAGCAATGTTTGCGTAGTTTATTGAGCTAACACGAGGTTGGTAAAAAAAGAATTATTCGACCAGAGTTTCCGCATTGTGTAGCGCAGTGGTCGGGACATCTTGCAATACACATGGAATCGATCCATGCGCTCCAGGCCCATCAAGCTCTCCATCCAAACGGCATCGACAAACTGGTACCAGATTTGAATGGGAGGCTAGCACTGGCTCGATACATCGGTAGGCCACCACGATTCATTATAAAGGCCAGATATGCATTCAATCACCTTCGAAAGTTGCTTAATGAAGTCGTGGCACATCCCTCAGGGATTGGTCAACGTGGAGAGCTTTGCGCTTTTCAACGTTTCGGCGCCATCGCTATCTCCGAATTATTTCGTTGTTCTGCATTAGATGCTTTAGGGTTGTTTTCATTGACAGATGTTATTTAAAGAGAATATCCACAGAGATCTTGCTATCGCAACGTTCCCTCATCGCTATGACTTTAGTTAGTTTCACTTTCTTTATTTTTCTACGAATTTTTTTCGTAATGTTATCGCAACAGGACTAGACAAGGGTTACTGTATTCGTCGCCGGCTGGCGCCCCGACCGGCGTCATTTCAGCGCTGTTGTCGCTTGATAAGAACATATCAAAAACCAAAGAAACGTTTCAGATTCTTCCGTATCACTCAAAAACAGGCAACCCGTCTGAGAACTGGGCTGTTTAGCAACTTTGGAGCTTTGGTCGCCTAGGAGCAAGGAAACTACAATCTCAATGTTTACAGTCTTCGTTTACACTCGAAAAGGCTTGCATGAAACATGAGTTAAAATCAAGCGCGAACCACATAAAGGAAAGCTAATTGAACAGATGCATGTTCGCAGCGAGTCTTTTATTTTCTTTCTGCTTCTCTTCATGACGGAAAATTTTGAACTTTTAAAAAGAAAATCTGCTAAAGAATCCAATGGCTAGAAAACTTTGGGAAACGAATAGGATTTGTTTAACGTTTACAATGAAAGACTTGAATGCCGAAGTAGCGTTTTCATCGCTTAGAAATAACCGGAAACTTGAAAACCTGTGCAAGGGTGCCCTACTCTTCAGTTGCAGGCATTTGGCTCATTCTAAACCCAAAACGAGAATACCTCTATTTTAAAAAAATCCAGAAAAAAATCTAGATGTTCCTTAAGTCTTTTAAAAATGCGTTCGATCAATAAAATAAGAAGTGAAAGTGATCTGTTTTTGAATACGGAAACAAACATAGAAGTAACAAATCAGAACCTTGACCTTAAAGAAGTCCTTCAATTGAAATGAATCAATCGTACAAGTGTAAACTCTTTCGATGCGACGTAATTGGGGGTTTCTAATAGTTCCGTGTCCTTCATATGCTTTAAGATTTAGAGTTGCTTCCTTCGTGCTTTGAGCAAAATTCACCTCGAGACCCCAAAAGATTTATGGACTTTTGGAACTCGCGATTAAAAATTACGTGTAATGTGTTTAAGTGAGAAAATAAATATGCACTTAAATCATCTGCCTGCACTATTATCGGTACAACTGTGGAATGTCTGTCATTTGTCTTTTTAGATTTTTTATGTAACTTAAATGTACCGTATTTTATCGTCTTATCGCTGACGTGTTTCCCGCCACGAAAAAATAACGTCGACAAGAGTGCTGAACAATTCAGGCTTACCTAGTCATCTGTAGAGCTGCAAATTAATTGCATGGTGCTTGCGAAAACACTGAGAAATATGACTTGGGAGTAAAACAAAAGGAAAAATCATTGTGAAGACGTTTTACCTAGTGATTTGCGAATATCCAATTTTGGCTACATTTCTGTCATTGACTGAAAGTGAAACATAAATGACAGGAAACAATATCAACAAACATTTGTACTGGTGCACCAACCAATACGCTCACTAACACTTGCTAATACTTTAAAATAGCTTTATTATTATGGAATCATAAGTGCCTGGAGCGCAGTGGTTAGAGATGCTGTCCAACACACGCGTGGCTCTAAGTTCGATCCTTCGTCAGATACAAACCAAACCGTCTATTCCTCTGCGAGCGAATACTGATATCAGACCTATTCCGGGCGATGAAAATACTGATATGATATACTGGTAGAACCTATCAATTCATTGCGTAGACCAGGTATTTCCGCAAACATGCAGAAATGATATTACTTATGCAGCCGAATACATTGCAAATCCCTTATGGATAAACAAGCACCAAATGCTTTACCCCTCTATGCTTTTATTCAAACAACTATGCAAGCATTTTATGTTAGGAGAAGATAGCAAAGCTACAAACGCATCTACGCCTGAGCTGGAGCACCTTAACAGAGGACGGCTGTAAGACGATGAAACGAACGCAAGATGTTCTTGGATCCGCACATTTGAAGGCAGGTATTCTAAGTATCTACTTGTCTACTCAAAACAAGAGCACACAAAAAGTAAAGCTAAAAAAAGAGGCAGATTATCAAGCAGGTCTTCTAATCGAAATCACTTCTGCTTGAGTGTTTCTAAAGAATAGCTTCATGAATCATTCGAGGCCACAAAAATTTTCCAGCCTTCTCATTTTCTCTCCAACACCATCGCTGATGGTCCACTGGATGTGATTTGGATATAATGAAGTCAGAGACAAAACTACGGTTAAGCTGAAGATCTAGCAAATTTATGATAAAATTTGCCGATTTTATCGTTGACATCCATTGTTAACGCTTGTATGGCTTCATTCTGTCTTTCGTGTACTCTTCGGATCCGCCCCCGGTGTATTCTAATAACCACAGCAAAAATTTCCGTATGAATTGAAAAAAGTAGCTGGCGGAGTCTAATTCGTTTAATAGGCAAGTCTTCACTCATCGGGCTCCGCCTCGGCTATACGAAAAATCCTTAATAATCATAAGGTGGATGTTCGTAAAAAACTAGTAAAACTTAGAGGATTAGATTTGTGAAAACCACTAGGTAGCTCATAACGAGACTACTTCACTGATCTCGTATCTCTTTGATTCAGCAGTTTGCCTCGTTGGTTAAAAGATACGTGTGCTTACGGTTAGTTCTGACAGGTTTGTTCATTCTTCGTCGTATTTCAAAATTTTCTATCCGGTATTAGCGCTCAATGAACTTAGCTATACGAGCACCAAGGTCTAGCAAGTGTGTAGAAAACTTTCCGTTGAATTATAATTTCGAGCTGATTATAAATGAATGTGATTCAACAGTAAATGACGGAGCAAATTTAAGACTGATACGACAAGGCGAAAGGAAAGTATGGGTTGGAATGTTCAGCAGCCTTTTGTTTTTTCAGTCACCCGCAGCTTCTCATCGTAGATAATGAGTGGTTTCGTCGTTTGATTCGCAATGAAAACTGGAAAATCACTTGTACACTGATGTAACGTACGACGTTATGAAAACTGCTGGAAATGGCACCTGACACAAATCAGAAAGATTCCAGTGCTGTCGATTCTAGTGCAAGCCTAGTGCAGGTTGCTCCTTCTTGAAGCTACGATGTTCTCATCCGGCAGAATGACGCCGTTAGAGCTGCTGATTTGATCTTTTTTTCATTGTATGCTAAGCCTTCTGGCTTGCTAAGGCTATAGCCGGAAGTGCCAAGTATGCTGATAGTAAAGTAACCGCTTTCTCGTGGCCGAGTTTTGTAACTGACGTCTTGAGCCAGTCATTCAAGAGCATTCCCAGGTCCTCATTACAGGCAGTCGCGGACCTACGCGAATCTAAGATAATTTGTAACTTCCAACCATTTTGCTAACAAATGGTTAAACAGAAAAGTCTAATAAAAAAAGAATAAGAGCAGTAAAGGTATAAAGGATAAAAACGATAATCTCTTAACATTGATCAGTCTCTCAGGGATGGGCCATGCATGCGACTTCATCGACGACCACCGGAGGTGATTAAAGGCATACCTGGCCTATTCCATGACTCGTTGTGACCTACCGATGTCTGACCCGAGACGGATGGAAGGCTTAGTAAGCAGGATCGAACCCATGTTTCGTAGTGCGCCTCTAACGAGTGCGCTACATGCGCCATGGAAAAGAACATAGGATGTACAAAGGTCGAAAAGAATAAAGCGAACAAAAAACAACAAAAAAGCTTTAAAAACTTGCATATTGATTGCATTTAAGCGTTTTCAGCACGTTTGTTGTTCGTCGACTTTGAGAGTCCATGTTACATTTTTTTCCGCACGTCCTGTTTTTTACATGTACTGTGCGGTTTTCAGCACTTCTCCCACTTGAATCTTGTCCTCGTATTCATCAACTACGAAAGCGTTCCAACTTTTTAAGTGCGGTTTTGGCTGGTTCTTAAAGATCTTCTTTTTATCACGAATGTCGTTTACTGCTGGTCAAGTCGATTCTTCCTAGAGTCCAAGGAATGCCGCAATGGAGCGTTCCCACTGGGATACCTCTGTTACCAATTTTATGAACGCGGAAGGATGGGAGACTGGATGACGTTCGGGCGGGATCGAAGCAGCACCGTGCTTATGATAATTAGCACCGCTACCACTGTGCTACCCATCCACCTACACCTCCGCTTATTTCTAGGTAAAGAGAAAGCTATTATTAACTTACTGTAACAGACTCTCAGACTCGACCAGAATCGTCGGTGATTCCGTCGGCCACCGCTTCGAGGCACCAAACTCAACGTGTGGCTCTCCGAGCAATCAAAATCCGTCGCTGTTGTGGTGGAGGCTCATACACGGATCAACTTGAATTCCCACGGTAGCCGATGACAGAAAAACAAACCTATCACACCCAAAAAGTTTTAGTGTTTTTCTTCTTTTCGTTTGCTCCCCAAAATTCTGGTTGTGAGTAGATTTACGAGCAGTTTATTCAGCGTAGCTATCTTTTTGAAATTAATTATTGTTATTACAGTTTTTGTTTAATTGCTTTTTACCTAACTAACCAATCAAGTATTTCCGACATTTAGCACTCTAATTCTTCAATTCCTGATAGCATAATGTTGTCACCGTTTAAAAAATTGGTGGAGAACTGCTGGTAGGAAAATTGTGCCATAATTCTCTACTGAGATTCTCAAAAAAAATTGGCACCACACCGATCGACAGGAATTATTACTGAAAATTTAAATTGCTGATTGCTGATTGCGCCTATAGGTCAAAACCACGGCTGAGAGACAGGCGAAATTAACGACCCTCATGGTGTGGTGGTGAATACGTTAGTCCCCGGAAAGGACAACAGTGCTCTCCACTGGTCTCCACTGCAGACACCAGCAGTCCGGAGTTCTGCAAATTTTCAGCTACATTATGGAAAATTTAACAGTTTGTTCTACTCGGTTTCAATACTTTAAAATTGAAATTTTAAAAGAGCAGAAAGAAAGGGAATTTGATTAAGACCAACAAAATTTTTTTGCTGAGGTATAAAATTTAAGTAAGACGATGAAGAGCAGAGCACAAAGTGAAAATTCAAAATAACGTTAGACACTTTTCGCATCCCTTGTTTTCATTTAGTCGAAATGAAAACGGCGCGGAAATTGTTCGTATGAAAGAACGGAAATTAAAAGCATGAATATATTGTGAATTACATCAGCGAGAGCTCGTAGTAATTTTCTTTTTTAAGTTCATATCGGACTGCTTGACTGTAGAACAAGTTGGTAATCAAACAAATCTACGGTGCTTTATTCTCAATGTACCGGTTCAATCAGTGATTTTCCCTGCATATGTTCTGCTTGATGGTCATCGTCTTTTCATAAAGTAGTAACCGACGCCATGAGTAATCCGCTTTGATTTGACCGCTTACAGCTCATTCGTCATAAGTAACGACCGAGACTTCGCTCGCGTTGACAGTATCGCAGCTAGTTCGACGTGAACAACATGGAGGCGACGATTATCTCATCGGCTCCGTCTAGCTATAATTTTTTACGGCTCCACCTAACTAAAACTTTTTCGTAATTTTTATAATGGCGGAGGAAAAGGCGAAACGAAGGGTTCGCATGGTGCAGTGATGAAAGAGTTAGACCCCGTAAAGGTAGAAGTAATAGCGTGTGTGGTCTCCACCGCAAACACCAGCGGTCCGAGGTTTTGCAAACATCTCATTACCGTTGTGATTATAACTTTTTATTAGACTGGTATTTGTGCCAATATCTCAGAATCTCTAAGATGCTTCATGCTTCCTTCGAGGTAATCGTGTACGGATCTACGTAGTATGTGTGGCAGATATAGGTATGAACACTTTCATTAGGTTTTTCTGACATGCAGAAACATCTAGTCTCTATATCAGACTTCACGGAATGAACATCCAAATACTGCGAATTCTGCTGTGGTAAGCTGTCACCACATGCCGTGCTTTGCTAGCGAGTTGCAATTCAGGACAACACATAGAGCCCTTACATCATTGTGTCACTGTTATTTGTCACAGCGTGCGACCGCATGACCGGACTCAGGCTCATTATTGAGCATGCGGTGTTGAAAGACAAATCGGAAGAGGCCTGTAGAGAAACCACTTCTTAAGAGTGTCTTAATAACACAGGCGGTGTGCATTGTCTAGCGGAGAGTCAAGCACCAGCAGCTGTTGCTCTAAGGATTTGAATGCGTCGTGGTGCTGTGATTAGCGCCGAGTGCGAATTACACTACACGATCACTCAACCATCGCTCTCTTAAGTCGTTTCGGAGACGCGGATTGTTTTGAAGAGCAATAGCCAAATTAGAAGAGGGAGAGCAAATACCCACGCGCTATTCACAAAATCGTCCACGTGATCGCGCGCCTTCGCGAGACCTCGATCCAAGGCGCTACCGTATACCCTACCGTAATCCCAGGAATAGCCATTTGCTAGCGTATCCAGGATTAGAGTGTCATTCTAAGAAGAAATAGGAAAGCAAAAAAAAATATGAGGCTTATCTGTGATGCTAAAAAAGGAGCGAACATGTAAGTAATGAAGAGGGAAATATAAAATTACCAGTGGATACTCTCAAGGCTATCTAAGCTTGCATTGCTCAATGAAACAGAACGGACAATATTTTGCGACCATTTTCCAGTTTTTGACTGCCTTTTTAAATATTTAAGCTTTACTGTAGTGTTTTTTTCTGATCTTTGATATTAATCATCTTGTATTATTTCTAAACCCTTTATGAATAAAGAGCGGAGAAAGGATTTTATAAACTATGATTCCCATCCAAACAGACTTTGTGACGGCCTTGCTGTCTCTCAATGAAACCATACTCTCCTTCAAAGTATCAACCACCTGCAACCGCAGATGCTACTCAAGGATATAACTTCTTTTTAAAAAAACCCCTAAAAGTGTCAATTTTAGCGGCTATCGATGGTCTTATGCAGCGAATTTACGTCTTTGCGCCCTGCCGTTAGAGATGTGGATAATGGTCTCGGAAATACATTACTATAACGTTCCAAAAGGAACGAGATGATCCATGCATGTGGCCACAGATGACCATGCACCTGTTGCTTAGGTATTCTTTTGATCGAGGCGATATGCGACATGATCGCCTTATTATCGTGACCAGTAAGCGCTGTCCACATAATGAAGGCGTCTTAGGTAATAGATGGGCTGGTCGTGTACGACGATGAAACGAAGCCGACGATGACGATTAGACAACACTACGCCGTCGTAAACGAGAACAGCATTCGGCCCTACAGCATTTCCCCAGCAGTCACCGTCAGCCGCGGAGACCTATCCAACACCAGATGAGTACAGAGACCACCACATTGGTAACGGTATTGAGGTCAATCTCTGAGGTCTATGTGGATTGCGCTTCAACAACTGTCGGATACATAGGAGCAGGTGATGCTGTGCCACAAAATACCATCACTGCCTAATCGAAGAAATCTAGGGTTGTCATAAATAAACCATTTAGTGAATTCTCTGCACAGCAATTTTGCATTTGCTAGCCAAGATTGTTGTGGAAAAAGGCTTGGTGAGGGTTCATGATTCAAATTGACCAGTTTGGAAGACAGATCTGAGTCCCAGATACGCTTTGGAACAATGTTTGGACTAAATGCTAAATGCAGTGAGTATTACACATGCGTTCCTAGTTAGGATAATCACGGTTTCAAATCTGGCTTGGCTCAAAGTTTTGCCAAGATCGCAGCGTCATTTCGTTTCCTAAATAGTTTTGCGACTTTACCATGGTCTAAAAAATACCTGACATGTTAACTTTGAAGATTAGTCGCATTCTGTATTGCAATCGCTGACAAGGGCAAAATTTCCGATTATCGTCAGAAAATTTTAGTGCTAAGCTTACTACCCCCTGATGAATTTTCACTGATACTACGCAATCTTGTAATTAGTTATAATTAGACCGTAAGGTTTGGGCATCCAAAAAAAAAACAGAACTCGAGTTAATTTTCGTTGTGTAGCCACAACTTGTGGCAACGCTTTTACAACAGTACGTGGCATGCTGGCCTGTGCTGAGCCACTTCTCGAAGCTTGATTCGTCGTTGGAAGTGCTGAAGCATTGCTGAATGAGAAGACGGTAGTTTCCGACCAGGGCAATAAGACCACCCAGACAATCCAGTGCTCATTACCGACGAGAAACCTACGAAATGTTGCATTTTGGTTCGCTTCTCAGTTGAAGACATTGCACTCGTGGCAAGCGATGTTAACAACGAGATGGTGGCGATGAGGCAAAGCGAACCGCCGTCGTTAACGAGCTACTGAAAAAGTCGTTAACATCGGCCATGATACTGTCGGCACACCAACACATCGCAACGTATTCAAACGCAATGCGCCCGATGCTCAACACATCGAAAGGTCGTCGTTACGTCATCGACCAATAACTGTCTGTGTCTGTCAACGATGACCCCTTGGTATTGGCCACTTAAGCCTAAAATCAGGCCATTCCAACTGTCGACGACCATCCTTCGCCAAGCCGTTTCGGGCGCTTTACTCATCGCAGCGACACTAACCGAAAACTGATCATTACAGAAAGAGGAGACGATGACAGCCACTACGATTAAGAGAATTCTGAACATTGCTGATTTCACGAAATCCTTAAACTCCTTAGGCAAAAAAGAAGCCAGCATGGGTGATAGGATCGGTATATCCACCGGAGAGTAACTGCAATTCCATGATAGTCCATCCGTACGAGCAATGACAAGATACGAGAACACCGTTGATGAGGATTATGGGCGTTCTCGTGAATTTATGAGTGAGCCCTCCCATAAATGGAGAACAATCGATTGCGTCGTTGAGGTGTTTACGTATAATTTAGTGGAATTTCAAAATTCTGAACATTGCTGATTTCACGAAATCCTTAAACTCCTTATGCAAAAAAAAGCCAGCATGGGTGATAGGATCGGTATATCCACCGCAGAGTAACTGTAATTCCATGATAGTCCATCCGTACGAGCAATGACAAGATACGAGAACACCGTTGATGAGGATTATGGGCGTTCTCGTGAATTTATGAGTGAGCCCTCCCATAAATGGAGAACAATCGATTGCGTCGTTGAGGTGTTTACGTATAATTTAGTGGAATTTCAGTAATCTGCTTAAAAACGACCTAGCAGCCATTACCTCGCAGTCCATACAATCCAAAGAACATCGTGGAAGTATTTTGGAATTACAAACGAGAGACATATTGAGATAAGTAAACTGTCATTCGAAGCTGCGATGACCGATAAGCAGAAGTTGCTAAGGCCAGTCAGTAGTCGTTTATTTTCTCCGGCTGCATTTTCCTTAATTCAATAAACAGTGTGTTAAACAATGTAAAGTTGAGTTCAAAGTTATTGAGAGCTTATATACTAACAATATCACAACAAGTTGTTCAGTAACTCTCCGAACAGAGGGCACGATGGGCCTGATCTGATCCAGTCGATTAGATAAAATCGAAAACGAAAGCAACTGAATTGAGCAGGTCTAAAAACTGTTATGAAGAGCATGGTTAGTTGAAGAACTGAAAAATAGCCTCATACTTAGGATTACTCGTATGCCAGTTCCCCAGCTCATATGAAATGCCTGAAAGATGACTTAGTGGACAGAAACAATTTAAAAACGACGTTTGCTAACAGATGCAATTGCAACGGTTTTGAAAGTATCTAAGGCAATAAATTGTAGCATGAAACTGCGCCAGTCCTATTCTTTTTCAATGGTTCTCTTTGCTGTATCACCACAGTGAATCGCTTGACTTTCTGAGTCAGAGGGTACTGTTCAATCTACCCATTTGAGTGTGTTGATGATCTCTTTCAGAGCGGAACTTATCCTGTGAAGGGATACCAATTATACGTATCATTCCTGAATAAGGAGGGGCATAAATAACGTCATTCGTATAGAACATTGCCCTTTATGTTTATTGTACTTTTGTTACAACAAGCAGTTGTGATTAGCTTGCCAGGCCGTGCTGTAAGTGAAGTGTGGGTATAGGATAAGTTGTGAATGACGTAATGAATAGATCTACAATTACACCGTTGATGAGGATTATGGGCGTTCTCGTGAATTTATGAGTGAGCCCTCCCATAAATGGAGAACAATCGATTGCGTCGTTGAGGTGTTTACGTATAATTTAGTGGAATTTCAGTAATCTGCTTAAAAACGACCTAGCAGCCATTACCTCGCAGTCCATACAATCCAAAGAACATCGTGGAAGTATTTTGGAATTACAAACGAGAGACATATTGAGATAAGTAAACTGTCATTCGAAGCTGCGATGACCGATAAGCAGAAGTTGCTAAGGCCAGTCAGTAGTCGTTTATTTTCTCCGGCTGCATTTTCCTTAATTCAATAAACAGTGTGTTAAACAATGTAAAGTTGAGTTCAAAGTTATTGAGAGCTTATATACTAACAATATCACAACAAGTTGTTCAGTAACTCTCCGAACAGAGGGCACGATGGGCCTGATCTGATCCAGTCGATTAGATAAAATCGAAAACGAAAGCAACTGAATTGAGCAGGTCTAAAAACTGTTATGAAGAGCATGGTTAGTTGAAGAACTGAAAAATAGCCTCATACTTAGGATTACTCGTATGCCAGTTCCCCAGCTCATATGAAATGCCTGAAAGATGACTTAGTGGACAGAAACAATTTAAAAACGACGTTTGCTAACAGATGCAATTGCAACGGTTTTGAAAGTATCTAAGGCAATAAATTGTAGCATGAAACTGCGCCAGTCCTATTCTTTTTCAATGGTTCTCTTTGCTGTATCACCACAGTGAATCGCTTGACTTTCTGAGTCAGAGGGTACTGTTCAATCTACCCATTTGAGTGTGTTGATGATCTCTTTCAGAGCGGAACTTATCCTGTGAAGGGATACCAATTATACGTATCATTCCTGAATAAGGAGGGGCATAAATAACGTCATTCGTATAGAACATTGCCCTTTATGTTTATTGTACTTTTGTTACAACAAGCAGTTGTGATTAGCTTGCCAGGCCGTGCTGTAAGTGAAGTGTGGGTATAGGATAAGTTGTGAATGACGTAATGAATAGATCTACAATTTTCTACTCCAAAAGGATTCCAAACCTTCTACAATCTACTTACCAATTTAGAGGTGTTATGGACTACGGAAAGCCTATATCTTGCGCCCATTTGCGTCATAGAAAAACTACGTCTATTTAGCGCTATCACTTGCCGCTCACATGAAGGAAATCGTAAAGAAGGAATTCTCAGTCTATCTGGGTTAGATCGCTAGGTATACCTATCCTAGGTTTTTAGGGATGTCAAGCTTACCGCCTACGTCCTATACATGAAAGGAATAGTGACGAGATTTTTCGCTTCCCTTTGGACTCTGTATTTTCAATTTGTAAGTGTGTTCAGTGGTATTCACAGTTGTTCAGTTCATATTTTGTCGTTTTACATGTTTGATACATATATCCTTTGCGGGATAGATCTACGACTTATAGTAGAGGTAGTATTTATTAAGCATAAGAAGTAACATTTGTAACCTCGAGCACTAATAATATTTGTTAACAGTAGTAGTAGTAGTATTAACAGTGATAACAACGACAATAATAATAATACAGAAGTGTTAGAGATAGATAATTTGCGCACAAGTACTGACATCACCACGGTTTTTCCTCGTGAAATTGAAGTCCAAGAACTGTTCGTGCACATCAGCTGGAGTCTCAGCGGAAACCTACTTAGGGGACGGACACGGTGCATTGCTGATCCCTGCTCGAGATCGTCGATCTCTGGAATGCTGCCGATGGAGGTGAGCGATCGGCTGGCACCGACAGGTGGCGAGCACTCCACTTTCAGCAGCGATTCCGATAACACCGGCCGTCTGGTGTACACTGATTTGAGTATCTAAGGCAATAAATTGTAGCATGAAACTGCGCCAGTCCTATTCTTTTTCAATGGTTCTCTTTGCTGTATCACCACAGTGAATCGCTTGACTTTCTGAGTCAGAGGGTACTGTTCAATCTACCCATTTGAGTGTGTTGATGATCTCTTTCAGAGCGGAACTTATCCTGTGAAGGGATACCAATTATACGTATCATTCCTGAATAAGGAGGGGCATAAATAACGTCATTCGTATAGAACATTGCCCTTTATGTTTATTGTACTTTTGTTACAACAAGCAGTTGTGATTAGCTTGCCAGGCCGTGCTGTAAGTGAAGTGTGGGTATAGGATAAGTTGTGAATGACGTAATGAATAGATCTACAATTTTCTACTCCAAAAGGATTCCAAACCTTCTACAATCTACTTACCAATTTAGAGGTGTTATGGACTACGGAAAGCCTATATCTTGCGCCCATTTGCGTCATAGAAAAACTACGTCTATTTAGCGCTATCACTTGCCGCTCACATGAAGGAAATCGTAAAGAAGGAATTCTCAGTCTATCTGGGTTAGATCGCTAGGTATACCTATCCTAGGTTTTTAGGGATGTCAAGCTTACCGCCTACGTCCTATACATGAAAGGAATAGCGACGAGATTTTTCGCTTCCCTTTGGACTCTGTATTTCCAATTTATAAGTGTGTTCAGTGGTATTCACAGTTGTTCAGTTCATATTTTGTCGTTTTACATGTTTGATACATATATCCTTTGCGGGATAGATCTACGACTTATAGTAGAGGTAGTATTTATTAAGCATAAGAAGTAACATTTGTAACCTCGAGCACTAATAATATTTGTTAACAGTAGTAGTAGTAGTATTAACAGTGATAACAACGACAATAATAATAATACAGAAGTGTTAGAGATAGATAATTTGCGCACAAGTACTGACATCACCACGGTTTTTCCTCGTGAAATTGAAGTCCAAGAACTGTTCGTGCACATCAGCTGGAGTCTCAGCGGAAACCTACTTAGGGGACGGACACGGTGCATTGCTGATCCCTGCTCGAGATCGTCGATCTCTGGAATGCTGCCGATGGAGGTGAGCGATCGGCTGGCACCGACAGGTGGCGAGCACTCCACTTTCAGCAGCGATTCCGATAACACCGGCCGTCTGGTGTACACTGATTTGCCGCAAAAGGGTGCAACCCTGCAGCACTGCTGCACACGGATACCGTTACATGACGGAGCTCCGTCATCGAACCACAGCAAGCCCTTTTTTCGAACCGACCTCTGCTTAGGACATCCACCTGTATTAGTTATTTTTTTCCAGTGTAAAAAAATAAAATGAATAAGGAATAGAGGCAGTCGGAAAAAAAGTAAGTTATGGAAAAAATAACTAGGTTTAGAATGACTCTAGCCTGCCTGAGCAATTTATGCGAACGAAAACTTGTTTTAAGAATCCTGCAATTCACTCGGGTCTGAAAATCGGTATCTGGTTGTTGTTCTCCTTGTCCGTGCGTGTGCATGTGGGGATTCTTGTTGCCTTTCATAATGTTCTATTCACTGGCTTTCATGATGTATTTTGCATGACCCGCTATCACATCTACTTTGCGGATCTCAGCACTCCTCAGATTCGATTCGTTCGCATTCTTAGTTCCCCTAACTCTCTCTCTGCTCCTCTCACCGATGGTGCACGAAAACAAAGTGTTACAGCAGTAAATATATAGAAGCTACAACTGAATTAACGTCAGGAGAAAAAGACAACATACTCACTACTTAAAGAAGACATCGGATGCTTTTATCAGCGTTTTGACTTTCATTAACTGCCTATTCTTTTTTCATGGAAGGGTACAATGTGAAATACAACCACAAGCATGGTGAGAATTAAGCAAAGCTCAGAAGGTCAGTTGGGCTTCGTAACCACGAACACATCTACAGGGGGCTCACGTGCTATCCACCACACCAACCGAGGTCCTTTCCTTACCTTTCTCTCAGCCATGTTTTTTTTTTCAACCCGTGCTATCCTCAGGTCATTCCTGTTGATTGTTGGTTGCTGATTAGTTGGTGTGGTTGACAGGACATGACCCTCGGCAGGGATAACCACTAGTTCGGAGCCAAACTGAAGTCCTGGGTTTCTCTCATATCTCAGCATTCCTATGCTTCTGCTCTTATCAGCATTCTTTATTTCGGACGGGCAAAATTCTAATACTAATAGAAATAACTGGTTGCAATTACAATGATGAAATATCAACAGTGATGTAAGTGATAATAATATAAAGGATAATAGCAATTGAACGATGACAATAATAATAATAATAAATTTCGTTACTAAAAAGTGATAAAAATCAATAAGTGCTGACTGAGGGAACAATGCAAAACGGAAGTCAAAGCAAAAGGCTAAGATTCGGAACCATAAAATCAGGAAGGCGCCGCTCATGGTCTGGAAAAGAAGAGCAACTGAGTATGCCGTAGGGCAACCAGATTTCTTCAAATGCCCATCACTAACTGTGTACACGTTAATCCACGCTATCCACGCTTAATCTTGAAAAGGAACCAGACTTTGTGCTTCAGATACAGAAAAAATCATCGTCTTTTAACTCTACAAAAGAATGTAGTGTGCTGACTTTTTTGTTGTGCTAACAAGAAGTATCACAATGTGGGTCGCCACTCGGAAACGGTTTGTGGGTTCAGTTTTCATTTCGTCGAACAACACTGCTTAAGTCCCCATTAACCCAGATGATCCTAGCTGATCTCTGACGCGTGAAATTTGCGGCGCAGATACCGCTCGGATAAGGTCCGAAAGCGTGCGATGTTTTGCAGTATGTCGTGTGTCCGGTCAATCAACTGACCCCAGAGCTTCGCTGCATTACGGCACATTTCGTCAGTCACAGCGACAACACTGTCACCAACATCCTTGTTCCATTTCAAACACTTTGACACCGCGATAGTCAATGTATGCAGGCACAGATATTTTTCCCCAAGGAAAAAATTGTGAATCTAAAAAATACTGTACCTGCAAAAATAGAAAAAGACGAAGGCTTTCATTGTCCTGCCACTTCATACGTTGTAAATAGCAGGTGTGATTGTGAATGCCGAAGAAAACGTAATGCTTTTGAGATTTCGATGATCACCTGTAGTACTTCAGTTGCAGGATTTCAACTATGAAAATCATGAAATGAACCGTATCAAAATTTTTTCTGTTTCTGATGATGGGACTCCTGAGTTTAACCTTTCTAATAATTCCTCATTATCTAAAGGAATAAGGGAAATGGATTCATTTGTCCAGCGTGCGATATTGTTCTACGGCTCTGGGAGTCTCGAGCTCGTCAGCCGTGAGGCTATGTGGCACATTCTCAAATAGCAGATATTCGCAAAATATGCACCAAAATGCACCTACCAAGAGATATAGGTAAATTCAGAGAACGAAATCTCTATGGTGAGCAACTCCAGTTGATAGTCTACATATCGGCTTAAGTCGCTCGATGATTAGCGACATTACTCTTGAGATATCGGCGTTACATCATCGTAACCATCGTCTGGATTCGTCTTTGAAGGCAGAAGTTGGGAACTACTCGTCCGACATGTTACTTTTCTCGTTCATTTTTTTTTCGGTGAAGACATGGTGAGAATAAGGTGTAGTCTGTCCGACGACGAACGAGAACGAGAGCGTTCGCCGTAGGGACAGAACGGCGCCACGGTTCAAGCTGGATGTCGTCGCACTCGGCATCCGATTTCGTCCACGTCGTGTGTTTATGGACCAGAGTCCAGTGTACCATCATCGCCACCGCCAGCAGCGGTCAGCAGTCGGCGGTGGTGTCAGCGATAGCAGTGCAGCCTGTTTGCCAGCCTGATACCAACCCACAAGACTCCCTACGCTCCTCTGTGCCCCTCCCCTCTCTCACTAACCGCAACATTTTTCCCCACTTTCCAAGGAAAGGTTACGTTATTAGTGTTGAATCCGTTTATTTGCGATACTTTCAACTGTAATGGGCTATGATGTGTTCAATATTGCAAGGAAGTTAATGCTACGTGACTCAACAAGTTAGGGAGATTGGTGAGGCGGTTCAACTTCACATAACAATCTCATCACCTTTTTAAATTCTAGCAACATACTTTACACATGAATCTTTAACGATTTGCAGTATAATATAGCCTCTTCTCTTAGCGCTCAGTTGTTTAGCACACTTTTAGTTTGGGCATGTTGCAGTTGAAACAATATCTCATTGAAAAGCATTTAAAGTCTTTCTGATATTTCTATCAGACGGTATGAGAGAACGACTAGGTGATAAAGAGAACGATTGGGTGATAAAAAAAATCAGGTATTAGAAAAGTTTCGAAATGTTAGGAAGAATGTGTTTTGAGCATTTGCAAAACCTGCTATAGCTTTTTATCAGCACAATTTGGCTCTCGTGGTTTTCAACGATGACGGCGCCGCGGTTTGTTGGTCAGTCTTGGCTCCGACCTTTCCGATATCAGAACTGTCACCGGCGACCATCACCCAGCTGGTGTTATTACAGGCTTCTGCTGGGCAGTTTGTTTTTCTATGAGTAGCCCCTTAGAGTTTTTCCTCTCCTGTTTCTTCCGCTTTTCCTTTTTTGTTCTCTTTTGGGTGTAAAGCTTTTCCTCTAGCAAACTCTGCCAATAGCAATCGATTATCACCACTAAAGGCGATCATCTAATTCTCGATAGGGCATTCTATGATAGTTCTGACATCAGCAAGGGCAATTTGCAAGAATATATATATCGATTATTTTTGTCAAACTTTATAAAAAGTCGATCTTTTGAGTTTTGATGTTCCCAGCGAAGAGGCAATGAAGCAAAGCACTTGAAAGTGCAATGTCAATCCAACTACCGGTTATCCGAGTACGATCAGAAAATGCACAACTTAAATCTCTACTGCGAGTTTTAATCTCCACTATCACCCAGTTAACATATTTCTGTCAACGTCAGTGCTTTCAAAAGACTCCCTTCATGTGCTGTAGAGCAGACTTGCTGCCTTCAAAAGCACTGTAAGCTTGATTTTTACAAAAAGGGTAGCAATTGCCATTTGAACTATAAATTCACTTCTTATGGAATAATCGACTAATAATCAGCTGACCTGCAGACTAACATTCTCGTCGATATTCTGGCCACATTAGGAGCTCAAAGACTCATTGTTCATGTACTAGCAGCCCGAACCTTTCACTCTTGGTTTAAAAAGGAAACACTTTTGCCCACTAATCGTTTGAGATAGAGCGGGTGTAATTAGTTTTTTTTCTTTTGATTCAATGCCTTGAAAAGTCGAACTATTGCCTTCTGTTGCCAAGGAACCCACAGACAGATCAATCAGACCCAATAAGGTAACATGCTAGCGGTGAGCGACACGAATGTGTGCGCCGTCTAAGAAATTCGAAACCGTGGAGGAAGGCGCTTTCCACAATGAGCGGCATGGTACCTACATGGTAACTGTAGTGGTCGGTGGTGAAAAGCCCTAGTGATCGTCTCGTAAATTGGACGGTGTCACATTCGCAGACCAGTCTTATCTGAACACTCAGGCGCACACCGTTGTTGACTTCTCGTGTTCATCAGCAGCTGTCTTAGCAACGCATTGTTTTTATGCTTAGCTCCTACCGTGAGCTCGACTTTAATGTCATCGGTGGAAGTTTGTCGTGGTCGTCGCTTAGATTCCTAAAAGTGGACGCATAAATGCTAAGAGCTGCAAGCACATCCCATTTACTGAGATTTCGTTTTTTCAGCATCAAATGTCATTCATTGGTAATCGGATATTGCCGCGAGCATGGAAATTTCAGTTTTGAGATTTCCATCTACAGAATTTTTGTCCAGCGTAGATCGTCCATGTGTCTACTGTCCTTGTCTGCCTGTCTTTCACCCATACGTCTTTGCTACTCAATACAAGTAATAATTGTTAAAACAGTCATGGTGTTCCGTAGGCTGAAAAACTCGAATTATAATCTGGGTAGTCGTGACTAAATGATGAAAGCAGGTGGTAAAGGTGAATTTGTCCCGTCGTTCGGTGCACTCGCCTACCACCACGATAATATCGCAGTATCACAGAGCAAGTGAGTTCACCGCGGTGGTGAAAAGCCCTAGTGATCGTCTCGTAAATTGGACGGTGTCACATTCGCAGACCAGTCTTATCTGAACACTCAGGCGCACACCGTTGTTGACTTCTCGTGTTCATCAGCAGCTGTCTTAGCAACGCATTGTTTTTATGCTTAGCTCCTACCGTGAGCTCGACTTTAATGTCATCGGTGGAAGTTTGTCGTGGTCGTCGCTTAGATTCCTAAAAGTGGACGCATAAATGCTAAGAGCTGCAAGCACATCCCATTTACTGAGATTTCGTTTTTTCAGCATCAAATGTCATTCATTGGTAATCGGATATTGCCGCGAGCATGGAAATTTCAGTTTTGAGATTTCCATCTACAGAATTTTTGTCCAGCGTAGATCGTCCATGTGTCTACTGTCCTTGTCTGCCTGTCTTTCACCCATACGTCTTTGCTACTCAATACAAGTAATAATTGTTAAAACAGTCATGGTGTTCCGTAGGCTGAAAAACTCGAATTATAATCTGGGTAGTCGTGACTAAATGATGAAAGCAGGTGGTAAAGGTGAATTTGTCCCGTCGTTCGGTGCACTCGCCTACCACCACGATAATATCGCAGTATCACAGAGCAAGTGAGTTCACCGAAGAAGGTGACTGCTCTATTAGCACATGAAATTCCCTTGAATTAGCCAAGATCCATGGCGTTCAACGATACCCTTCCTCGCCCCTGTCTTCGTCTGTCCCCCATCTGTTCATCGTCCGCCCGCCCTGCGCCGCCGGTCGTCACCCTCTTAGGCCCTCTCCGCCCCCACCGCCATCCGTATTTTCTCCTGTTTGGCGTTGATTTTTAATCAGAGGCGAGTGATGTTATTTAAAATGGGTAATTAGCAATCGCCGATTAATGTGAAACGGCATAATAATGCGAATTTAAACTGGCAGTTCCTTTCGAACTGAATAGAACTGTCTCAGAAGTGACACTTGGACCGGAATGAAATGAGACCTGCGCCGAGAAACCTTTCCTTGGTACCTTTCGTATTCATTTTGAAAAGGGTCCATCATTCTTATGCCCTAATTAGATTTTTTATTTTAGGATAGCCGTCACATAGTCACCCGCAACGAACGCCTAAATCTACAAATGTAGTAACTAGTTTCTACCTAAAAAGTAATTTAATTTTAAAAAAGTGGCGGTGGTAAAAATTAAAACTTGGCAAAATGTTTTATAAGGAGTTGAGGGTAAAGAACGCTATGATTACATTATTTTATTAGCAAAAAAAGGTGCCTGCAGCGCAGTGGCCAGAAGCGCCTCGCAACACTCACGTGGAATCGATCTCCGCGCCTATGGCCCACCAAGCCTTCCATCCCTCAGAGGTCGGCAAATTGGTGCCAGACTTGTCTGAGACGATAGCATCACTGGCTCTATACATCGGTGGGCTACCGCGAGTTAGGTATGGGTATTAGGTATTGTTAGGCTAGATATGTATTTAATCATCTCCAAACGATAGAAGTCGAATGCATGGCCCACACTCAGGGATTGATCAACGACAAGAGCTTTATACTTCTTATCAGTAAAGAAACTTCATATCCATGAAGACGTTCAACTAAACTAATTGCTGAAAAATCGATGACTTTCACTGATTTTTAATTACACTTTTAAACCAGATATCAGACATTCACACCCATCTTTTGGTGACATCGAAAGTTTAGTAGAAGATTGCCGTTCTGATGGCAAGAAGCGACGGCGACTGCATAGACCGGTCCATTGAGAGGTAGGAATCCTAGTTGCGAGCTGACGACAAGGCTGTCGCGTCGATGTGGTGACGGGTGACCATCACGTCAGCAGGTCTTCTGACCTTCTGATGACATCGCTCTGAGACGAGCGCCCTTATCTTGGTGGTGGCTGGTCGTGAATGAGTGCACTGATATCTGAAAAACGTCTCGTTTATCTGATCAACTCGTCACCCGAAACGACCACATTGTGCATTTTTTGACCGCAATCGAAACGTAGTGGCATCAAGTTACTGTGAAGCGCAATCAGTCTAGTGACTTTTCCAGTTCTGAAGCTAGCGCTTGATGCTATCAGGCTACGACTTTGTCACTATCCAACTTCTTCGAAATTGCTTGAATCCGTTAAGCTAAACGATATTTTTAAAATCTCTCAACCATAAACGTTCAGTACTCTGTTTTCCAAATTTCTAATGGTATGAATACTTTTAGACTCCTTGAGCATGTTGTCCAAAATTTCTTTAAAGCCGACCGTCGATAGTGTTTTGGTGGTATGGCTGGCTGCTTTGCCAGTTCGACGTCGTGTACTCTGCTTTGTGACGTAAGCGCCGCTGACTTTCCATAGCTAGGAAAGTGTGTGACAGTTGTTATGGTCCGCAGTGGTCTCAGTCTCCGCAACCCACTCTGCTCGATGCTCGAGACGGACGGTTTTTTCTGTTATATTCAGTGCTTTTGTATTACAGCTCATTTACGTTACCCTTCTCAGAGCTCTGATTCCTTCAAACAGTACTTGAAATTTGTAGTGATTATGATGACCTGGATGGATTCACTAGCAATGTACAGACTTCTGCTATATCTGCTGTAACAAACAGCGCTAGATACACACAAAAACAACCTAGTGGCAAGAATGTGGCGACAAAAACAATGCCGAGCCACAACAATTGAACACTCTTTTTTTCCATCGCCTTGTTTCTTCATAACACATTTTTAAAACCTAATTACCTTCACATTTAGATCTCCTCGATTTCTAGTGTAAGCTATTTGAATCCATGTAACCACCGAAATCCGAAGCGCCAAAGCTGTGTGATCGACCCATTGCTCCGACCTCGCTGACCCACTCGACACCATCACCTCTCCGTTCCTTTGTGTCGCTTGATTTAAATGAGATGGTTTCGAGGTTCCAGAGCAATGGGTGGGCGCTTGGACACTGCAGAAAAAAACAACGAACGGGACTACAGGATGAGCGGTGGACAAATCAAAAATGGGTTGGTTCTGAATGGGCAGCTCCGCCTGCTGAACAGCGCTAACAAAGAGACCTCAGCCCTGATTAACGACTTGGCAGTCGTTTTTTACCAGTCACGTTCCACATCACATCTTGCGTGTACCGCAGTGCGCGAAATGAATTCCTGGCCCCGAAAAACGAAGGCCGTACTTTGTCCTGGCAAATTGGCTACTCCGCACAGCTGTTTCCGGCCACATACAACACTGTTGACGACACCCTTGTAAGCAACAAGAACGACTGACCTATTCCCGTGACCTCACCGGGTTACAGGAATAGATCAGTGTGCGATTAAGAAACTTCTAAGCTCATGCTGACAACTAGCACTGTGTAGCCGTCTAGTATAGAGAAAACACTACATGAATTGGTTTTCACGTTGATCCAGTTAATAAAAGGCGTGCAATTTCTATGATAGTCATAATCGTAAGACCATGAGAAAATTAAAGATTTCTGTCGCTGAGCTCCATTAAAATATTGGTATGCCCTCTAGGGAAATATTTTGTCACGTAAATGTGTAATAAAGTAATGGCGCGTACAGGTATCAACTGAAAGCTGTGTTTCAGTCTCATACAGCTTCACGTTCTTTGTCGGGTGAAAATGCGTGCCACGTTGCATGACAACTGATGCTGTAACGTTATCCATAGAAGTAACTCTGAAGATTTATCGCGCTTATATTGCTAAGAATCAAGCTTGTGAAGCACTACGGTTTTTGTTCTTGAATATGCTACAGTTGTTAAAATACAAATCGTGTTGTTCAATGGCTCGAACTTTGACATGTGCAAGACAACATAATTTTTATAATAATCATAACAGATAATAAAGGATTAAGCTCTCGGCATTGATCAATCCTTGAGGGATGCGTCATGCATTCGACCTCATTGAGCATCGTTAGAGGTGACTGAAGGCATATCTGGCCTATGCAATGACTCGCAGTGTCCTGCCAAAGTATCGAGTCAGTATTGTTGCTCTCCCAGACAGGTCTGGTACCAATTCGCCGACCCCGAAGAGTTGGAAGGCTCGATGAGTTTGAGGCGTGGGATCGAACCTATGTGTATTGCAGAGCACCCCTAACCACTGTGCTACACACGCTTTCTATAGTGATAGGATGTGAAAGAGGGGAACGAATAATAATACTCTTATCTCATAGGGTTAAAATTCTGATTTTTTGAAAACCTCAACGTATACTTTTCCCACTTCATTACTTGAAGGGTAATATTTCGAACATGAAGGTAAGTGGGGAATTCACCAGTAAAAGGTGGTGTTTCCCGACGTACCGTTTATGTTTGCTACTACCGCCCCTACGCTGAAAATTCCAAAGCCATATTTAAATTTGAAATATCACGGTGCACAAATTAAATATGTAACTTGATTTTAAAGTTGATTTTTAGAAATTTTAGCGATTGCTAACCCCACAAATACTCTGTGATCGAGGAGTTATTGTCAGTGATAGAAAAGCCGGAATCATCAGGCAACAGAGATGGAGAAAATCTGCGTGGTGGTTCTCCCATGAGTATGGGTAGGTAATAAAGTAGAGGCCAACCTTGCTTCTATTTTTCGTCTTCAATTATCGTTTTCAAGATTTCCTCCATATCTACATCTCCAATTTTTTGTCTCTCATTTTTGTGTTCCCCGAAAGATTACTAATCCATCTTATTGGTATTGATGTGATGTGGGAATATGCCAAGATTTCCTCCGTATCTACATCTCCAATTTTTGTCTCTCACTTTTGTGTTCCCCGAAAGATTACTAATCCATCTTATTGGTATTGATGTGATGTGGGAATATGGATGAGGTCTGCAAAAGCTCCGCCGGCAACATCTCATTCAGTGGGAGCAGTGGGACGGATCTCCTGTGGCGACCTCCTACAGAAGTTGCGACGAGCCGACGAGTGCGACGACGTGAGACATCGCACAAGTCATCTACACATCCATACACAGCTACCGCTAGCACAATATGTGGGAATGGTCGGTGATGGTCCTCGCAAAACACACAAATGCCTCGGCGACCTCTTCGACGACGGTGGGAACGACGATCATCAGTGAGCCATACTCAGACGAGGCGAGCGGCTCGAAGCGACAGTTGTAGGACCTCCTTCGTTGCTCCCTAAACGAAGAAACGTTCGTGGACGACTTCCACTGATTTTGATCCTTACATCAGTAATCGTCAGTATTAGAAAGGAACAAAATCAAACCGAAAGAATCAAAAAGAATTCAACAAAGGAAAAATAATAATTTGAATTGAAACGTTGTTTAAAGAGCTATCGGCATAAAGCACTGGAAAAGAGGTCATGAGGTCCTGACACGGAAGGTACAGTGCTACTCAACACTTTGTCTCATTACACGTTACTTTAGTCTGCAAATAAAACAAGCAATTCAAAGTCGATTTTTGACCTTTATCAATATAAAACCAATGTATCGGGGAGCGATCATCGGTTACTTTGATCGGCAGTCAAGACTCATCACTACCGCCTCTAAGGCTGGAAATGTATTCTCAGCGCAATTTACGAAATTTCAGTCGACCAGTGTAGGGTTCATCCGGTGCTTATTACCTAGTGGATCGTGTGACGTAAGCTGTTGACAGGTCGTGCGGTACGCAATAAACAATACCTCGGGTTACGGTACCACCGCACCTCAGGTCAGCGACTTGTCCATTGTCGATATGCACTTGACATACGCTTTCGAGTGACCCATTCGGTGCTAAGTGACTTAATCTCAGCTGCTAGGCTACGTCCTAGGGTATTCCTAGGGCTCAGGACACCAACCAGTAGTAGTAGAACTGAAGCCGCACCGAATCCGTGCCAAGCGCTGTCGCATTGACACCAGTCGTGGCTCTGTGATCTCAGTTCAGCCGGCAGCAACGCCATTGTGAGACGGCGGCAGTGTGGGAGCAGAGGTGGGTTGCTCTTCTTTTCTTCATTTTCTTCACGTATTCCACTAGTGGACCTGGAGGTGTGAATGCCCGTCGGATCGCTGGTGTTGCCGCCATCCGAATGCAGCAGCGATTTCGCGCAAATCGAAGAGATACGGGGATTGTCGTGTCATGTTGTCATTTGCATGGTTTACGTGTGCTTTGTTTGCTTATACCATGGTGAAGCCGTAATTTCGTTGCTCCCATCCATTGAACACTATTGTGTTTAGTTTTGGTCGGCGTTCATGCACTTTCCGTTGTCGACAAAGTTCGCTCTACAATATTTCGCGCAAATCGAAGAGATACGGGGATTGTCGTGTCACGTTGTCATTTGCATGGTTTACGTGTGTGCTTTGTTTGCTTATACCATGGTGAAGCCGTAATTTCGTTGCTCCCATCCATTGAACACTATTGTGTTTAGTTTTGGTCGGCGTTCATGCACTTTCCGTTGTCGACAAAGTTCGCTCTACAACGCATCCACTGCCGCTATAGGCTGTAGCGTCAGAGTTTCCGAGTGCATAGCATTGCGGCCAGTCAAAACCATCAGGTATTTGTGGGTTTATGGGGCTACGAAACTCCAGTGACGTTATGTTCCCGTGAGAAAACCTCTGCAGAACTCGCCGACATCACACTCTTTGGGGAAAGTCGTGGTCCAATTTAGAGTTTGCTTGGTGTCGCATGGTATTCGTTTGAAAAGTTGATGGAGATAGGCCTAAATGCGTTGTAAACGTTACTGTTAAGTTTTTAATGGAAGTAGGTTTTGTAATTACGTACCTGGCCTGATTTTTTAACGGTTGTTTATCCGTGCTAGAAGAACTCTGTCTTTCTTTGATATTGAAGTATGACAACAAAATCGGTAGAGGTTTATTGACCCAGTTGGGCTCGTTATGGGGGTGACAATGGCTAGGATGAGTCGAGAATTGCACGTTATTATACTCAGATCCTGTATGAGTGATGATGTAGTTGACAAGTGTCCGCATACGAAATTATTGCTCATGTGGAACGAATTTTCGCTCTTTTATTGTGTCGAAGTCTAAATAGAAATGCGATGTGGTGGCAACGTTTTTGTTAGGGATACCTCTGCATACCAGCTGGGTAAGTTCTTTTGTCGGAACCCTTTATCACCTAGTCGAAATGTGTTTGAGACGGTTCGTATGAGTTGTGGGTGGAGGTGGATGGGCGGGCCAAGAAATGCTGCTGCTGGCCCGCCCCTTAAACCCGTACTGTTGCGCGCACTACCATTCCTAATTCGGCCAGTTTCTCAGATGGTTTCTAGACGGTTCTGCTCAGCAATCGGCGATTTAGTGCTGTAGCTGTCACAGTGATCTTCTACATTACTGTCCTGTCCCACATTACTTTGTTCTGATTCTTCTAGATACGTAGTGAAACACTAAGAAGATGGTTTTTTGAAGCCTCTGGTGTCATCGTAGCGATGAAGATTTTTAGTGGAATGTTCATTTCCAGCACCCTAAGTCCAACCCAGTGCTAAAGGATTTCTTATTAATCTGGGGAATATTCATTACTCCTGATTGCGCCGTGTAATCCTTCACACTTCACTTGTGAAGAACAACTATCCCATATTGTTGCGCGCACTACCATACCTGATTCGTCCAGTTTCTTAGGTGGTTTCTTGATGGTCCCGCTCAAGGGCTACTATAGTTCCGAAAATATTGCTGCTGCAGGTGTTGCAATGAATCTCCTAGGTACTATCCTGTCTGAAGTTGCAGTGTTTTGGTTCTTCTGTGATCAGATGTATAATAGAATACTTGGGGAATGATTTTTTAGTCTCATATGTTTTCGTAGTAGTAGGAAGCTTGTAGTAGAGTGTTCGTTTACAAACCTTGAAATCCAATTCAAAACTCTCGATAAGAAATTTCTAGCGAATCTGGGAAATGTTCATTACTGATGGTTGTTTGAAGTAATCCTTTACATTTTACTTGTAAGAAAGTAAATATTCAAAGCTACCGTTTTGAGAGGGTTCCAGTTGGAGTCTTTTAATTTTGTTCCTCTTCAGTAAAGATGACGGTGGAATGCTGTTTTTTCGACATTCATGCTGAATTATAAATATTTTAAACCATTTCTTAGTACATTCTGCAGGCTGCAGTACGCTCAGATGATGGATTATTTCCGTACCCTTGCGTATATTTTCTATGCTACAGTATCAAAAACGACAGTATTTGTAACCATTTTGGTTCCTTGGACGTTCTGTTTTGATCCTGCTTGCCCACCATATCACATGAGTAGTGGAAAACGCTCCAGAATTAGTATTACGTTCAGCGACAACAGTAGCGGGGCGGAGTCGCCTCACCATGTGCGTTTTTCAGTGCCTGTGCAACGGATCTCATCAACGTCTAGCATTGGTCTCGACGAGTGATGATGATGATGACGACTGCAGATGAGTTGGCTTCGTCGTTACATTGTGCTGAATTCCTAGCAGATTCGCCATCCACCTCGACTTTGCTCCACGCCAGCGCTCTTGCGGCTCCTACTACTGTCACCGAATTTCATCAATATCTTGATGAACATCGACGTCGGAGTGGTCGTATTGTGCTACAACCGCTCAACCAACGTCGCCTTAGTCACGGACAGGTAATTAGTTACATAGAATGAAAGCTGTTTGCATTCCTTAACGTTACCTCGAATTGCATCCTTTTCCGCCGCTGCCCTATTCGCGTAGCGTCCAAGGTTCCTCTTTGTTCGTGGCGCGTTCTCCACGACTTACATCATATGTGCGCCAGATGTTGCTTTGCCGTGTTATCTTTCTGTATGTTATGACTCGTGGGCTACATTAACTATCTATAATTGTTACTCTTATGGTCCTATTGCATCTAGCGCTGCTGTTGTTGTTGTCTCTACAATTACTAGCTTAAGGTGATTTTCCGTTTATAGCAGCCTTGTTCTTCGCTCCCTGAATTGCTGCACTTTGTTGTCCCACCTATCTCTCACAATCTCTAATCTATCTATGGTTCGCTCACCCATTCCGTTAGAAAACTGACGTTGATGCATATGATGATCAGGCAATTTGCCTGGAGAATAGTTTCTTAACGTGAATGATAAGTGCTCGTTTGAGAATTGAGGTGAACTTGGCCAGGTGGACGCTTGTTTGCTGGTCATGTCTCTACTTCCACCGGTTCCGTCGCTAATTGCACATTGTCAGCAGACGATCGTCCGTAGATTTTTGACGTTGATACCACTACTCTACCTTTTCACCCAATCGATTTGAGCTCCTAAGAGGAATTTGCGATCAAACGGGTTGGATAATTTGAAATCGCCTAACGAATATATGAGAGGTGATGGAAGATTTCAAATTTGAGTATCTGAGAGGGTTGTGACGCGATAAGACCAAAAACAAAGAAGTGCGCAAGTTAACGCGAAGCTGAGTCAAAGTGTGAATAAGAGGTCGTACAGACAAATTGTTGTCTCTTAACTGGACATTTTTTTCAGCCCACCGTAGTGTCCCGCAAGCGGCCCTCCACTGTTGATGTACGCCTAAATTCCGCTCAACATCCTTCCGTTCCAAGCTGCCACGATCGTTCCATTCATCGAGATGAGCGAGTGTTAGAAAATCTGCTGATCGCTGAAGTTGGTCTTTTTTCATATAATTTTGCTTCAGCAGTACGGCTAACGCGACGTTGATTGTTTTTAAGTACTTTATTATGTTCTTAGGAAAATCTGAAATCAAATCATCTCTATTTCACATCAGTCCAAGAGCATATTGAACCAGTTCATCGTGAACAAGCTGTTGAGTGGATATGTGATGTGGCTAAGGTGGGATATAGTTGTACTGGTGTGAAAGCACAATCATCTATGATTTTGTAGGAGGAGAAATGCGACGCGGACGTTTTCCCGTTAGCAGTTTCCCTAATTGATCGCTTTCTTTCTCTTCAGAATATATTCCGGCAAGATATTCAGGTACGATCTTATTTTTTCACTATTCGTATAGAGGTTTATTTTAACTACATTATAGGTATTGGCTGGCGTATGTTTATTTATTGCTAGTAAAGTCAAGGCGCCCCAACCAATGAACGCAGCAAAGGTTGCATACTACACAGCCGATAGTGTGAAAGTTCATGATGTGTTGGTACGTCGTACTTTATAGATGTACTACTTAGCATCTTGTGGTTCACGAAATTTTAGAGCTGGGAGCTTCTCGTACTTGCTCATCTGAATTGGGAGATCACATCACCTACAGGCTTTGACTTCTTTGATCATCTCTCCGCTCGATTGCCTTCCCTGCACACACTACGACCTGCGTTCACATCAGTTCTTCATAGGATTCAGCGTTGTGGGTTCTCATAACTTTTATGTTCAACTTATTAAAGGAAACTAATGGTTATGCCGATGTCATTGTTTGTTGAAAGTGCGCATAGCAACATGTACTTCCTCACTAACCTCTCGACTAATCTGTAAATTGTCGTCGCTGTGTTCTCTAATCGGATCCACTGCCGCTTCGTTTTTGAAGTTGTAGGTGGTCTGTGCACGGAAGTTAATGTACTCTGAAGCGGCTGAAAGTCCGCGTTGGGACGCGTTCGATTCGTATAAGGAAATCCATGTTTTTCATAAATGATAATTGTTAAAAACATGCTCGTCTGATTAAATTTTTCTTCTGGCAAGGAGCAGAACGAATAAGAATTGTTTTTGAAAAAAAGGTGTTCAGGTGAACTAGAGCTATATCTTGTCAAGTGTCGTATTAAATAGTTGGAGGTGGTCGTTACAAAGGGAAAATGTCGGTATTTTTGAGCTGATGTGCTGCGTGGTGAAATGATTCGAACAACTCGTTCGAAGACCTTTCCTTTGTGATAGCATATCTGTTTTTGAAGCACTTCACTAACTCGCAGTGTGCAGGCTAAGTCACTTGGTTTGCCTTGACCACCCGTGGAGAGCGTATCGAGGTGGCGCGTTATGATGCGAATGATTGGGATACCAGCATCGCCCTCGTTCGCATTCTGCGGCACTCACCTCCACCGTGCTCATGCCTCATTGCATCTCCACCGTTCGATGTTTGTCGATGGAGCCTTGACGACCTGGTACGCTACAGGTGATGTGACCTCCCAGGGTGCACACCATCGTCATCAAATGACATCAAAATGAAATGTTGCACTTGGCACCACTGAACTGATTGCCTTCGCGCATTTGACATCTACAGTACGGGTTTCTTTGTGTCCCCCATTTCATCAGAGTATCTTTTGTGTCCTTTAGGAGTGGATGAGGCCTTTTAGGGTAAAGAACGTTTGATCAAATCCGTGTCAAACTAACACACGACGATCGTGTCTAATCTGCATCACAATGCCATCGTTACAGCTAGACCACACACATCGTTCCTATGGTCGTGTATCGTCTCTCGCATCCAGTTTTATGAGAATCGGCAAGAGAGCCATTGGTCTCGCTAGGTGGCCCACTTCATGTACCAGTACAATCACTGTAACTTTTCCATACCCCAGTTACAAGAGTAAGATTGAATTTAATTAACTTAGTTTTCATGCGGGAGAAAAATAATAATGTTATCCTGGGTTGGATAAGTAACAAACCGAGTGTTTGTTTTATGTTTTTACCAACACTTATCTCTGTTTTTTGTATACAACACAGTCGATGCACAGCTTTTTGAGATAGCTCAGTTGACAAACATGGGTGAGGTTTTTGAGGTCTTTTAAAAGATAGATTGGCTTTTGAGCGTTAGCTGATGAGGTATAACGGATGTTAGGTTTTATTACTTTCGTCTATCGGTGATTAGAGTCGGGTTACATTAGGATTGATTACCTTATCTTGTGGGGAACTTTTCCAGTGCTGAAAAATCTGTAGCGTGAGGTGATTAATACAATTTAAGATTTCCATGAGTACACATATCTGATGGTTTTTCCCTTTACGCATCTTTTGCTGCCGTGTTCTAACATACAAGTTTATTCAAATGCAAGACATTTTGCTCCTTAGCTTTTTTTTCCCATTCGGCTTCTAGCCCACGCGCATTTTTTGGCCGGTTTTCGCGCTGCCCGATTTTGGTTGGCGGCGCAGGGACACAAAAGGAATCGTAGCTGCTTTTTTCGACACGGCATTCACTATTTTAGGCACGTTCTCGTGCCTTTTTCTAACTGGTCATCTATTGGAGTTTCCGTGGGAAAGCTCTGTTTAACACAACTACAATCATCAGTAGTTGTAGACATTCAGCGTAGTGTAGCAATCAGTCATCAGTGGCTTCATGATTGTCAGCATATGCCCTAGTTGTACAATAGATTTATGGTGATTGTTTGAATATACCAGCACCTGCTCATGAGGGGGGTCGTGGTTAAGGTTAACTGGTGAACGGGAATCATTGTTCTTAGCTGTTCATCAGTAGAGGGGCAGTGACGTCCTTAATTAGAGATGCTGTCTTGCAAGGTTATTAGGCGCTTACGGTCACAGGGTGTATACCACCGCAGCACATCTGTTGACAGCAACAGTAAGCTCACGTCCGTTCAAACCTGTCTTATCGGAGGACGTTTTCGTAATTGCTGAGCAATGATGAAATACTGAAGGTCTCTGTATGTCAACGCGGGTAACGATACCGCATTTGAGATGACTAGTGGTACGAGGTGTGGCAGGTTGGCGCCGCCGAACATTCAAACTTTCTTTGGCGTTCATACGCAGTGCAATACCCGGATTCTCTACTCTAATCATTAATGATAATTTATGATGTAAAAGCATAGCCGGCTACGGTGACGACCTTCGCTTATACAGACGTGTTACTGTTATCTCTTTTCATCGAAAACTCGGCAACCTTGCCGCCGCGTCTTTCAGCGTACTACTTGCAATGCACATCGTTAATACTGCACACTTGGAATTAATCGCTGTTGTAAGATCACTATCTGCATGCGAGTGAAGCGCGAAACATCGGCTGGTGCGAGCTGCTATCATTGGTAGTGCTGTTATGAAATTATTTTTTTCTTTTGATCCCACTTTCGGGTCTAGGAACTTGTCTACTCATTTCGATGATGGCTTAGTAGTCTGAAATATTATCACCATTTCTCTCCTGCCCAGCTTCCGGGTGGCTTCCATTTATCCACTGAAAAGTGGCGGAAGGACCGCCCGCTGCGAGTGCAGTTTATCACCTGAAGACAGACCTCGCAGACAAATAAACAATTGTACCGTGAGAAACAGTTGCCTAAGATATCGGTTTGAATTCACTGCCAGAAGGCTCTATCCTTTTCCTGTTTAAGTAATGAGAAAATACTTAACCAAATTATATTTGATGGGTTTGCATGGTTTGCAGTGACAGTGGGGAAAAGCAATATTAAGCAAGTAGGAAGTTTTTTGGACGAATATCTATGCCACAGTTGGCTTATAGACAAAATAAACGTTGAGGTTTTAGCTTCTTTGAATGATTAAGAATGTGAATGGAGAAAAATTCGGAGTACGTCCTTTTTAAGGCCTCTCCCTAATAGATTTCCCTAAAAAGTTTAACTTTTAGTGAGGTCAAGTATCGTCAGTGGTTCGACTTTCTCGCAGTTGCCTTTTCGCTAACTGCTTACGAACTGCAAATAAAACATACATGTCTAAGAACGCTTATTGATCGCTAATTTCCTCCTTTTATGGTGTATACAATTTGCTTTGTTTTATATGCTTTGATGGGTTAGTGCACAGTTTTGAACATGATCTGGTTCGGTAACCTGAGCTATTTGCATACGCATCATCTCATCCATCATCGGACGTTGGCATGCGGCACATGTGCCTTTTGTAATTTTGTTTGCTGAGAAGCTTCCGAGGTAGTTGTGTAGTAATCGTGTATCAACAGCACAAGGCACAATTTGCCTCCTGCGTTAACAAGTTTTTGTACGAAAGTAGAAGTTATGAGTGAAGACCATAGAAGGCAATCCAAAAGCTGCAGCTAGAACCATGCCACCCTTCCAACTGTTTCGTCAGTGAATTAATACTAACGACTCAGTCAGTATGAGGATTTACGCAGCTGAATGCATGAATCGTATTTGGAAGGAACCCCGCAGAGTCGACAGCTGTTGCTGCGGGATTCACCCACCATCACCATCATCCTGCTCTGTTCCTTTATGACTTAAAGAGTTCATTGGCCCCAATAGTTCATTCACAAATGCAGTGTACTATTTCGTCTTTGCTTTCTCAAGTAGAATGCCTAGTCGACTCAAGAAAGACCGCGGCTACGAGCAACACCGTATTCGTCAAAATTGGCGATAACTTTCACTAGCATTCGTTATCTGGCGAATGAGGTACAGTATCCTCAACGGATCTAAACACACGCGCCAGCTGATCCGCATAGGAAGTCTGTTTTATCGGCAGGCCAGTCGTGTGCCGCCCAGAAATGATTTACACACTGTCCATCGCGAATCGGGACGTACACATCGCCACGTTGCCGTGTCTCTTATTGGATGTTTATCACTGTTCGATGTGACACGTGTATGACACTAAATCATAGCGACGAACCAGTTCACGGAAAGTTGCTGCTGGTCACTCTCTTTGATCTCACCAGTTGCATCGAAACCGCATTGTTTAAAATTTGGGATGGTCGGTGTAGACTTCGTCACCGATTGGCATCGTTTTTGTGGTCGCATACATATGGTTCTTTAATTCAAACAGCTCCACAATGAAAGTTGGTGATGGGTCTTAGGTGACAGGCGTTCGTTCGGCACTGTCACTCTGCTTATCCGCATCACGTGAAAAGCACACTATTCAAAAAAAAAACACCCATCCCTTTTAGGAATGAAATTTTGTATCGTCGTGAAGAGTGTGATGCTGTGATACTATTTTCACGTTTATTTCCGGCGTACCAACTTAATTATATGCATCGCAGGGTGTTGCGCCTTGAATTTCACTTCCTTTATCCAAACGTTCATGCTAGAACACTTACCTCTAGTAGGTTATTAATTGGAATTTGTCAAACCTATCACTTAGTTTTGTGGGCGCGTGTGGCGCAGTGGTTGGAGGCGCCACTGCGGCGCAAAAAAAACACCCATCCCTTTTAGGAATGAAATTTTGTATCGTCGTGAAGAGTGTGATGCTGTGATACTATTTTCACGTTTATTTCCGGCGTACCAACTTAATTATATGCATCGCAGGGTGTTGCGCCTTGAATTTCACTTCCTTTATCCAAACGTTCATGCTAGAACACTTACCTCTAGTAGGTTATTGATTGGAATTTGTCAAACCTATCACTTAGTTTTAGCTCTTCTTTCTCCATATTTACCAAACTTTTGACCCTTTTTCATCGTTCCACAGAATGACAAAGCATAGAGTTATGCAACGTGGGTCTTTCGTATGTGAGGTCAGATCCCAACAAAGACTAGTATTAGGTTCTGTGTTGCAATAATGGTTACTAGTGGTTGTGTTGGGATAGTAATATGTGCACATCGACCGATAGTGTGTTGCATTTCATCTTATTCAACGCGTAACTGAAGTAGTGTAGAATATTTTAAGACAAGGATGTTTGAAATTGCTCATTTAAATGATGCGCATATATGATGCGACGTTGACCATTATTCATTAGGGCATGTCAACATTGCCTCACATTAGGCTTTAGGTACGTCATCCACGAGGTTTGTGTCATGTGAGTCTTACCAGCGATGGTTTTATTGGCTCACAGAAAAATGCACAATCGCAAAAGTTCGGTAAAATTTCGTCTTGTTGTATACTTTTACAAGCATAGTTTTCAGTGTAACTGCCAATTTTGAGGTACTTTTGATATTTAGAGTCTAAATCACAATATTTTCTGGGCATAAACTGGTCTATAGTAGGGTATTGTTATTTGTTGAAAATTGGGAAAGTAGACTTTTGATTGTTACGGCTACTTACAACGGTCTACTTACGCAGTTTTTGAAGTTACTATGTAACTTCCTGTGAAAGGAACGCAAACATAATTCAGCTAAATAATTTCTACCATGGGAAAGATATACAATACTAGATTTCATCCGTATTTTAGGAAGCACCTTCGAGAAAATGCCCAAGTAGTTTTTAGAGGTTCGTTTACTGCCATACATCTTTCACTAGCCTTCGTTCTTTATAACAGACCCAATTGTCCTTCAACACGCAGGTTGTTTTGTTTAAATACGATTTGTAACTTAAGGTATAGTGAAGTTGCACCGAAGCATTTATCAACGATGACGTTCTTGGGGTCATCTAGGACGTTCGATGATGATCGAAATAAAGAGAAACGACGAACTACGTTCGATAAGAAAACCAGTAGCGAACGTGAAAATTCGCCGTTTGCGCGGTGTCACTTTCGTACAAAAGTTTCGAATTTTCTTGAAAGCCTACCATTAATCAGAAATGTTAAGCTCTGTGCTATGGTTAAAATGGATTCGTAAAACAAGAAAGGGATACGAATTTCTGAGGAAAACCGTGGAAAATCAAAAAAAAAAAAATTTGGCACAGGATCGATCGTCGGTCGTTGTACACATGATTGTAGACGTAATAAGAACATCTTAAGTTCGAAAAAATCACCTATGAAAACGCTATTTTGTGTTTTGGCGGAGAGACGAGCATAGGCTGGGCTCGCAGTTGGAACGGAGTGGATACCATCAACCAGTAGTAGCGAAGAACCTCAGGATCTGTGCCTCTTTATAAACTTAGACAACGAAGGGCATGAGATATGGGGAAGTTCATTGTGCAGAAATTTTATTGGTTTTTGGAAAGGTCATACTTCATGCTTAGTTTCAGCCAGTTCTTTATTTACTGAATAGATCATGACAAGTTCAAATTCCGAGGTCGAAAATGAATAAACTACGACGAAACCTCACCAGACCTCTAGGAGCATCGAGGTGAAAGGAGCATCACAGCAGAAACTTATACAAGATGATTAGGAATGAAAGAAAAAACGGTTGCTTAAAGTCTTTGGCTGTTCGTTTCAATTATCTTAGAAGTCTGAAAGAAGATGGTACTGGGTTTTTCTCCGAGGTTGAGTTCAGCGGTTAGTAATGAAGTCCATCGGAAGCAAGGTGGTGGGTGGTTCGACCTCTCCTTAATACCCTCGAGCAATCAAAGTGGGAACGCCTTAGCCCGAGTATTTCAAGGATTTCAAGAAGAATCTACTCGGTCAGCATTCTATGATATTCTCGAAGAAGGCGAGACCTTCAATAGGCAGCCGAAACGACAGGCGAAATGTTCGAAGACCTTAGTGGACGATGAACGCAAGGAAAGCGAATGGAATCCAAGGACTACTAGAGTCCGCACAGTAGATAAAATGACGGGTCAAGTGAAATAAAGGGAAAAATGTGGTCTCTTTTAGCGCGAGGATGAACGCTTTCAAATGAAACGTGGAGAAATGAGATGTCAACTCTTCTCGGAGGTCTGCAGCCTTTTTCTGATTAATGAGTGTTACAAGCCTAAATTGTTCAGAATTTATGATGTGGTTTTGACTAATAATGTAATCTATATTGGCATTTCCGCTTTGCTATGTCGTTTACTGCAAGTTCCCTGTTTTCACCGTTTTCCAACTAGAAGGTAATTCATTTGTTTTTTGAAGAGTTTTGCATAAAGTTTTGTTCAGACATTTATTTCACCTTTAATTTAGTGTGGTTTCGCGTGTGCAAGAGGCGTTGATGGTAATGACACCGACTTCTGTAGGACAGATCGTCCAGGAAAACAAGTGGTTATCACCGGACAATCATTGTTATCAACATCCATCGTCTGTGTAAAAGAGCATCGCTGGGTCAGTATTCGAGAGATGCTCCACTGAGGAAGATCTAGATCGATGCGAAGACGAAGACACCACATCGAGAAGGGCAACTGTGGACCATCGACTCCGATCATCGGCACTGAAGAAAACGAAGACGTCGAAACGTTAGCCGAAAATAAACATTATTTATCAACCCCGCGTAAGCTCATCAAAGAAAGAGTACAATGTTCTCAACTGTTCGAGGTTTCTCTATCAGCACTTCACTATGTGTTGGCTGAACGACACGACGCTCTACAAAAACTCTGGCTTTTTCAAAACACAATTACTCTATTGTCACGTCTGCCATATTTTTGCACTTCTTATGGAATTCTTGGATGTCTTGCTTCTTGTGCAAGTTCGTTATCCGTTGTATTTAGAATGGTATAAGAACTTGGTGAATTTTTTCACTAAAACAATAAACTAAAGTTTGGCGCTCGGGGGCGGATAGCACAGTGGCAGTGATGTCTGTCATCACAAGTATGGTACTAGTTCGGTTCCGTTCTAGAACAAACAAGTATCTCATCCCTCTGGGGTCGGGAAGTTGATACTCGATTTGTATGGGCAAAAATCACTCTGCAATGGAACGCTCCAGTTCGGTTATTTCAGGTCTCCAGGGAGAATTGCTCGACAAGCATTCTACGTCATTCAAGATGAAATGAAAATCCTCAAGCGGCCACCGAAGTCACATGTAAAAGCTGGAAGATCTTCGTGGACCATGGATGCGAGAAAACGAATCGAATGTGAGAAATGCTGGGGTTCGCACAGTAGACGTGAAGAGGGGTCATATAAAATAAAAAATACAAATAAAAAATAAACTATTTCTGCTAAAATTACAAGTTACAGTAGGATTTTTGTGTTATTTTGCAATGTTTGACACTTTCATAAACAAGATACTATTTTTAAAAAAGTTGCATATGTGAAAGCTTTGCTGTTTAGAAATCTCAGGACAATACGACTGAGTTTCAGACGGCGATGCATAAAGCACCTTCAGATTCCTGAAGGTTTCACAATCTTGATAACGAGCACACGTCCTTCGAAAAGAAGAAAAAGCTAAAACTGAGATTTCTTGTTATCTCCTCGCGATATGTCAAACTGCCTCGCTTGTGTCACAGAGAAGGTGATGGAAGTGTAACCAGGCTGCTGCCTCAAGGACACTAAAACACTCGGAGTCAAACCATCATAGTGACCAATGGAGACTGATAGTGTTAAAAAATTATCCAGAACAACCTCGCATTGTTTCATACACAATATAAATTTTTTGCTTTTTCTTGGAAACTTCGCAAGGTCGCTTGCGGGTCGTATAGATTAGCGCTCTGTTGCTGGTCTTATATATGGACTGTCACATCCATGGATCGATGATGGTCGTTCAGCAGACGTAGACCTTCGTTTTAGACCCCGAAAACCAGGCACAGCACCGTTCTTTCATAAGGCGGTATTCGCCTCTACGAACTTCTTCTTGTCATAGTAAACACTATGCTATACTGCCAGCAAAGCGGAGGTGAAATGAGTGAGGAAACAGAATTAGCTGCTGACTGCTGATTTTTATTTCAGGCCGATGGTGATGGCATTGCGAAATGGTTCCGATCGTTAAGCTGCATAACCTATGAAAGTTTCTGGTTTACTGTGGATGAACTACCTGAATATGCGAAAACCCATTATCGGCTTCTGTCTTTACCCAGTCGCAAATCCTCACCAAATCACTCTGACATCCAATATTTCCATCACATATTACAAATTGTTTTATCTTTGGGTCTCTTTCACAGACGGAGCTTCTACCGGTTATTCGCTAGGCAACGTGGTACGTACACATGTGACGAAAAGGGTGCTAATCGTGAACCAAAAACGAACTTATGCTTTTCTAAGACGTAGATGGATCCACGAGATGGACTCGCTGTTTCTGCTGCGCCGAATTGGCACATGCTTTCTATCTCCACGAGAACGCAATCATGCATGTGTGCGTGGTTGTGTGTTCTCGTTTGTGCGGATCCTATTCTACAAGTAAATGCGGTCAAACGTACAACCAAGTAACAGGAAAGTATGTGGGAGGCTGTTAGGAGTCGCCTCCAACAAATAAGTTCGCCGTCCGCCCTGAGAAACTGGGAAGCTACCTGTGAGTATAGCCAACCCATAAGTTTAGAGCTGAGTAAGCTATATGTGAGTATCAAACGCTAAACAAAGTAAGATGAGTGCGTCTCACTCCCTTCACGTCAAGATAGCACACCATACGGCAACGTTGGATAGGACGATTACGGAAACGCTGCTAAAATCTCAAGGTCATTCCAGGCTCCCTAAATTTCTAAGACCAGTGTGAAGATCTGTACCCACAATGGTTGCTCACTTGCACTTGAGTCCCTCGATCATGTACGCAAGGAAGATGAAGTACGACTTCATCGATTTGGCCGACACGAGTGGACGCTACTAATTCAACTTCACTCATGTACCAGAGACGACGTGTTCCCTGAAACATGTGACAATAGCGGAGTCTGCCGTGTCAGCGGCATCGTCAACACCTGTTTGGTCATGAATATAGGTCCATTAGAACAACTAATAGCCCAATCGGACGACACTGGTAATCTTCGTAGTCTACTCACCGATATCTAGCTTTGACGAAGACAAAATCGAGGCGCTGTGTACGATCTCGAAGAAGTTCTAAAGAGAAGGCCATACAGTCTTTAAGGTCATCATCGAAGATTTTAACGCTAAGATTGGATCTAGAATAACATGTGAAGAACGCCACGTTAAGACCCACTATTTAAAATGGCATGCTCGCAGTGACCGGCTGTTTGAGTTGATTATGACGAAGAAACCATCCATGGTAATTCACTATTTCCTAACCGCAGCTTTTAGTGCTGGACATGGAAGTATGTCTGTAGAGATTAAAAGGATAAAGGATAAAGCTCTCGGTGTTGATCAATCCTTGAGGGATGCGTCATGCACTTGACTTCATTAAGGATCGTTTGGAGGTGATCGAATGCATATCTGGCCCTTAAAATGACTCGCGGTGGCCTACCGATGTATCGAGCCAGTCTTACTATCTAACTCCAGACAAGTCTGGTAGCAATTTTCCAACCCGGAGAGATGGAAGGCTTGGGGGGCCATGGGCGCGAGGAGCGATTCCACGTGCGCGCCTCAGTGGCGCCTCCAACCACTGCGCCGCATGCACTCCAGTAGAGAGCATGATAGCGAAACAGACTGCGTAATAGAAAATCGAAGGCTTTGCCTAACCGATGTCGCTGTTGCCCTAAAAACCAGACCATCGCCTTTTTTGTGCAAATTTCTATTTCTCGCGAAAATGAGAGCGTCGCTAAGTTCAAAAACCGAAGTCCCAAAGCCATCACAGCCGGTGGTTTATTTAGATAGATAGTCGGCTCTTGAGAAGATGTTGTTATTGGCAACATGAGCAATGAACATGAACATGAGCAAATTCGAGTGGCTTATTCAACTTCTTCCTCTATCTCCAGAAACACTCCCCCTAATACACCAACGTGGAATCGCGCGAGCCACCGTGAAGAGCAATTGCAAAACCTGCCGAGACTTCGCCAATTGAAAGACCAAGATGATTGCGCTCGAACATCCGGATGGAACACCTACAACTTTCAGAAAGGTAATGGAGGTAAGCATCCACGACTACTACTCGAATCTCTTCAATGGGGACGTCTTCCTGCCTCGATATGAAATAAAGGAAGACGGATACGTCGTTCTACTGGTTCCCTCTTCGGAAATCCGACATGCTATTTCATAGGTGAAAAATCGAACAACATTGGTTGGGAGAGTATGAGACCTGAACACTTGAAGAATCTTCTTCCTGTCCTCATCAACACACTGGTTCAGCTCCACACACATTACCTGCCAGAAAGAAAAGGTTTCTATTCAGTGGAAGACTAGCAAGACAGTGCTATTGTTCAAGAATGGTAACCTCCACGATATTGGCATCATCCGGTCGATCCGCGTCTTTCGTCTGTAAACTCTCCACTCAGGTCATCCAAACAGTATTGGTGGTATCCTCTTGAGTCACCCGACGATCAACGGGGCGAAGATGATACAAGTGATTACAAGCTGTTTCATATGCTATATCTGCTACCTCTCTGTGTTGTACTAGTTTTAGCGCATGTCAAGTAATGAACTTGTTAGTTGGATGGTCATATTTGTCTTCAATCGTATTAGTTCACCATATTTTTTCAACTAATTATTATGTTGGTAGTTTGGCCACATTTTTCCCATAGAGTCTTAAAAATCACGTGCCAAGTCCTCTTGCTTCATAACCGTTGATTGCTGCCAGACATAGCAGATCAAAGGAGGGTGTCGGGGTTTCGTCAGGGTGACAACGATTCCTGGCGTTAGTCTACTTTTAACTGTTTTTCTGGATCATCTGGATGTAAACATCAAGCAGTTCTCCCGTTTCTGGGCGAATTTGCTTTGATGATGTACTGCTGACCTCTGTAGATCGCAGTTCGACTTCCACTAACACCATTAGCCACGGTGAGATAGTAAGCCACTGAGGAGGTATTTTTATTTAGCAAAAAAATTTTTGTAAACCACTAAAGCACACATGAATTTTAATGTGGATAAAAAAAGAAAGGAATAAAGGAATGGGAGGAATAGACAATAAAGTAACACCTCGCGTTTTCTCAACGAGAACATAGAGAACAAGAATGTTTGATCAATGCTGAGGTTAACAGCAAGTCGACCGTGGGAACTACGTGCGTTCTAGTTGATGTCTAGGGTTTAGAAGGCTTGCATTCGTTTCTGTATTGTTAATGAACCTAAAGAAGCTGTTATATGTTGCTTTGATCGGCACTTTAGCTATGCTGCTGATCTCTTCTCTCGTTTCTTAGACTGTCATATGCTATTTAGACTAAGATGTTCACCAAGCGACCTAACAAAACATACCTATTGATTGAACACAGGACGATTTCAAGTGGAGACGCCCGTTGTAATTCGCTAACACCTTTTGGTCGCTTAGAACGAAGCGATTTTAGTGAAGATAACATTGGAAAAGTCAGTAGCTTTGACCTTCAAAATAACGAAAAGACCTACAACTGAAATAAAGTTGTTGTGGACACCAGCCTCGAGAAACTCTGGCAAACGTAGTAATTTTTAAGGAGTTTCGAACTAGAAAATCTAAAAGTTGACCATACTAAATCTTTAAGGATCTCCGCAGTTTCTGGCCAGCAAACCTGTCGATAACACCTGCGTGGGTCAAAATTTTAGATTATCTGTCTTTAAAGGCTAATCAAATCTCCCAAGGTTCTTCTATCATATGAACAAATTTCAGGCGTATTCGCCTTTGTAATCAAACACAACACAATGGAAATGGAATTTTTTGTTAAAAAAAGAACTTTTTTAAATTTATTACTTAATGCCTACTCTTTTTATCGGCAGGATATATTGCGAAATACAACGTCAATGATGTTGAGATATTTGCAAAACTCCTGACCGCAGGTCTCTGCGATGGGGAACGAACGCGCTATTGTCGATACCAATAAACGAACGCAGTATTCCCTACCGTTAAAAAGAGTAGGCAGTAAATAATAAGTTAAAATTGTGATTATAACTGCAGCCTCAGCGTAACTGGGTTCGCTGCCGATTTGGGCTCCTCAGATGAATCCCGCTGACAGGTGATTGCTAATGGCAGAGATCGATAGAACTAGCTGAGAGACAGGCGAAACGAAGGACCAGCATGGTGTGGTGGTGAACGCGTTACTCCCCGGAAAGGACAGTAGCGCGTTCGTTCCCCACCATAGACACCTGCGGTCCAGAGTTTTGCAAATATCTCAGCATCATTGAAAAAGAACTTTCTCGAATTTCTGCTTGTTTTCAAAATTCCGAGCGACAGCCATTGATTTAAGTGTCTGACCAATCTCCTTTACTTTTCGTAGCTCCTCGCTCGATGCACTTCATTCTTTGTCACTACGAATTCTCATCCAATCTGCTGCGGTCATTTCCTGTTGTTGTTTAATGGTTGTAAATAAGTTGTTGTGAATTTTCATTAGAACATCTGTACTAAATTGTAGCAGTATTTCCAAAGGATGAACTGCTCAATTTTTTAATAGAACTTCCTGATCCCATTTATTGACAAGGGTGCGATTCCACAGCGTTCTTCTATACCCTGGCGAATCGAGCAGGTACTCCAACCGAAGCTCTTCGCTGCCATCAGTTTGAACACCTAAGCAGCATTCGAGATTCACTTATATAACCTCCTTATTCAATCTTTTTCGCCATGGCAGTTCAGAGAATATCGCCTAAAATTGATGCACTGCGACGGCAAGACCAAAAAAATTCATCAAGCTTGCGGCCTACAGAATCCCATAGCTGTTGCAGAGCTCTGAAGCAGAGAATATCTGAAGGTGTCCTTCAAACCACTACAGTGATATGTGCGAAGTTCCCTCTTTTCTTCCAATAACTTCGAATGCTCTACATATCCTTGCTCTGATGAAAAGTGGAAGAAAATATTGTGGAAAGCTACTGGTAGTATTCGTTCCTAGACCTCATAAATAGATGGAGTGCAATCGCTTGAGGAAATAATTTGAAAAATTTACGTAAATGTATTTCCTTGATAGTACCATCTATTCATTATAACAATGGCATGTTAGAGAGTGTAACAATTTCACCAATTCCATGACTGTGGTAGAGTCAAATCAAAGTTGGTGGGCGATGCACAAGTATTGGAACTATGTTGCCAAGTCTTTGCCCCAGTCATGAAGCCAGCAAGAAAATGAACGCTTCTTTCATAGACGAGGTTGTTTATGAGGAGGTCATTTCATTCTGGACGGGTGTGCAGATGGCTGGATTGAGAGGTCTTCGGTTGGCCTGTGAACTATAACAACGTGGGCGACGACGTTGCCCGAATTCATTGTGCTGTACCACTCAAGAACAAGATCATTTGAGAATTTGTGAAGGCTAGAAGGTTGCCGAAGAAAATCTGGAAGCAGAATGTTTCGTGTGGACAGGACTTATCGGCTTACTCTTCCGCCACAGTCATGTAAAAACGCTCGAGGACACTAAAATCGCACTTGCAAGTAGTTCACGCAGCTCAATTTGAAAAGTCATTACGTCCAATTTATGGAAGAACATGGTTCAAAGGATAACAACATAAATGTTTCGTTGTATTCTAATCCGACACTCTTGGTCTATGTCAAAAGTACAGATGTCTTATCAGCGAAAATGATAAAGTGATAAATAACTCCAGTTGGAAATTCGTAGACGTAACCGAAAGTGCCCAGCTTATGTAGCGCCATTCTTGCGCTCGACAAGAGAGCTTTCTGACCCATGCAGGGCAAATTAACCCTCAGCCCTTCGTGGCCGGTTGATTGAAAGCCCTCCCGTCACGAAGATGATGAAAAACAGCTTGGCTAGCGGAACTCGGCAATAGACAGCTCAGCTCCGAATTTACGATGACATTAACAAGTGTATGACTGCAGAACGGATCAAACAAGCCACACCGATGAGATTAATCAGTTTTGGACCTCGACTTTCATCTCTACTCCGTACAGAGGTTCGCTTTCACGTTTTTCGTTGTCCGAAAAGCAATTACAAATTTTGAGAAATTAAAAAAAACGACAATAGTTGCTTTAATTTTATCTCTAGAAAATTTTATCTTCTATTCCAAGTGAAAACTGGGAAAAAAGCCCTTATAAAACGATAGACCTCACAGTGATGTTTAGATATTTGCAAAACATGGATCCCAGGCCAGATCGAACCACGATAACAGCATCCGGAGATTCGAGTATTACATACAGCACCACTGAGGCTTTTGCCTTTCTCTCGGCTAGTTTTCTATCTACTAGTGCCATCAGCAATCAGCCGTCAACGGGATCGATCTGGGGAGCGCAAATCGACATTGGACGCAGTTAGGCGGCAGTTGGAATCACAATGTTAACCTTTTATTTACTGCTTACTACAATATTTCACGGCAGGGTATGTTGCGAAGTACAAACACAATGATGCTGACAGTGAGTATTCATGGTTTTGCAACTTTTCTTTCTTTTTCTTTTAGATTCCTGTGCCGCGGAATGGCCAGGTGTCCGAGAATAGGGCGCCGGCCCTGTACACTCCGATGGATACAGCGGTTATTGATTTCTCGCGCCGTTCTCGCTGTCGGTGTGGTTCTTCGTGTGAGCCAATATGACTTAGGGCTATGACGCTTTTGGACCTACGGTTGGACCTCGATGTTTCTGATCTCGGTTCTTGTTTATCTTCACAACACGTCGGGGGTTTCCATCAAACTAAACTCTTCGAATTCGTGTCTCTGTGTGTTATCTGCTCATCGATTGTTTTGCATCTTGTCAATGACTTTGATCATCGTATAAATAACCCTTATCCTAAGAATTCGTTTTTTTTCGTCTTGAGAAAACCTCGTAACTCTAGTCAGATTCCACTATTTATTCTTCGCAGGTTACAAATGTAAACTACAGACTTGTTAATCATCGAATGGTAATGCGGGCTGCATTTATGTTTTCGTCCGTTTTTATCTCATACCATTTCCCTACCTTTTGATGATTAACCTCCAGGACTGTTGTAGTGCAGTGGTCGGAGTTGTCCTGCGGCACTCACATGGGATCTATGCCCATGCCCGTGGCACACAAGCCCTTCATCTCTCCGAGGTGGCCAAATTGGTATCAGACTTGTCTGGGAGGATGGCAGCCCTGGAACGATTCACCTCCGAACAATACTTAATGGATTCGAATGCATAGCACATTCCTTAGGGATTGATCAACGCCTAGAGCTCCATTTTTTTATCCCTTTACCACTGCCCAACACGGATTTCCTCTTGTTGAATGGAAGTTCTGCAACTTTCATCGTACGCGCATCACAGAAAAACATCGTCGATGCATTCGTGGCCATCACCATATTCTGTTGGACGCAATTGATTCACTAATCAAGATACGGACCTTGGTTTCATTTCAGTTGTTGATAAAGATCTATGGACTCTGTTGGTTTTAGTCCAGCCAAAAAACTTCGCAATGAGCTGAGATTGGGCGCGTCTTGCGAAGTGGCTAGCGCCGTCCTTCAATACATACGAGGTCATTGGTTAAATCCCCTCCTAGAGAGGTAGGCTAGCCTCCTATAGTTCCGGGATGAGGAGATTAGCTCCGGAGTTGTATGAGAGGTAGAAGAAACACTGCTAGATCCCCACAAGTCATACTGTAGGCTAAATATGCATTCGATCACCTGTATGGTGGTTAATGGAGTCGAATGCACGTTTCATCTATAACGAGTGGATCAACACCGAACACTTTGCGGTGTGTTTTCTCGAAAAGTGACCTTTTCTCGCTCTGAAGAAGCGAAAAATCGAAGCTTTAGCCAATGTTGAATGCAGCTTCTATTAACAATTTCGTGTCTGCTTAAAAAGAAAGCATTAACCTAATGATCAGCGTTTCTTCCATCCCTTATAAGCTGAGATATGCTTGTTTGAAGTTGAGATTATTTTCGAGCACGAAGAGACATTGAAACCAATACGTTTGCACTGAAAAAACTAGCTGAGTGGCGAAACGAAGCACCCGCATGGTGTGGTGGTAAACGCGTTAGCACCCGGAAAGGGTAATTGTGCGTTCGGTCCCCACCGCAAACACTTGTGGTCCGGGGTTTTGCAAATATCTCAGCATCATTGTAGTTGTTTCACACGTAACATCGTGCCATGAAAAATTGTAATAGGCACTAAATAGAAAGTTAACATCAGTACGTTTAGTTTTGAATTGTTCTAAAAACATGGTTAAGTTCAGTGCAATGAAAACAGTTCCTTTCATTGGTGTTTGCGAGAATCGTCTGACTATGTCTTCGAATTCAATTCATGTCACCTCCTATTTCGAAGCAGCTGCTTGTTCTTCTCTTTGGCTCACCCTCATTCCGTCTGATGGCTGAGAATTTGAACGAGCTTTCGATGCTCTAGAAACCTATGGTGAACATTTGGCTACGTCTAACTGGTCTGAAATTCATGTAGTAGATCTCTATGCAAGTGATCCTATTTGTTTTCTGTTTCTGTTATTTTCGTGTACGTGATGATTACATTGGCATTGACCATTGGCCTTGTTGCTATACAGGAAATCACTAGAAGTTTTAGAAGTTAAAGATAGTCTTTCGATGACGAGATTCTTCTATTACTTCGCCTACGGTAGTAATTTACTGAAGGAACGAATACGAGTACAGGTTAGTTGTTTTCCCACTCTTTCTTTCTCTACTGTTGCGGAAATTGTTATGCTGCATAAAACTGCCCAAGCAGTTCCATGTACAATTTCGGCAGTTTGTATATGCTACAGTTCCTTTTCTATGGGACTCTGTTTGCAGTTTATTTCTTAAACAAAATGATCCAAGAAGTTTTCAAATAGGTCTTGGGGTGGATTCCAGATGACAACAGTCTTCTTTCGCAGTGTTTGATAATGTCAAATTTCAATATAATGTGGTTTTCCTCTGTTAGTAGTTTTAACCACATTTTTAACCGTTTAACGGGGTTAAGTTATAGCGCTACTTTACTTACTTTTTTTTTCTACGAGGTATTTTTTTGTGTCAAGCTATGCAGTTTAATAACAGAAATAGATATTATTAGTGCATAGTACACTTATGGGCAGATCAAAGGTGCAGAATTCGAGAGAAATGGGGTCCTGAAGAACTATGAACTCGACTTCGTCGCCAATTCAACGCGATGGCACGGCGGTCTGGCTACGATCAAGGAAAAGTGGGGAGCAGAGGTGAGCGCTATGTTCTCGATTAGTTTCGGTATTTTATGTAGTTTGTTGAGTCACTTTAGAACTGCATTAATAGAAAACGTATTTGTGGAGAAGAGAGGATCTCCATGGCTTTTGTGGTTTCACCTAGACCTCTTTCTCTTCTGTGATTAGTCGCTAGGGTTGTTAAGCTCACTTTCCTCAGTTAGGGGATAACGGCTAGGACAAGTATGGCGTTGCCGGTCCATCCAGTTTGGTAGATGTTTTACTCGGAAATTATCTGTACGGTATTTACTCATATGTGAGATCTACAGCAAAGAAGATTTTCGCAGAGTCCATTAAGAGACGTTGTTTGGATTCGAGAAAAATTAGCGAACTTGTGTAATGTCTGGTAGCTTGTTTTCTTGGGCTTCAATTTCCTACAAGTTATTTTTTAATCGTTCTTCTTTCATCAACTAACAAGTTAATTTTATACATGGGCAAGAAACAGCCTATCAGGGCACTTATGTTGTAGGTGTATGGTTGTGTATGGCGTATACCAGAAGAGTTTGCGGACGAATTAGATCTACAGGAGAAAGGATATCATCGACTGACCGGTGGGATTCATTTACAGTGAAACGTCAGCTCACAGGTTAATGACGGTCGTTTCATGAATTCCCTGTTTGCAGTACGTATTGAATGCGTGAACAGCGTGATAGAATGTCGAACCTATCAGTATTCTGATAGCAAAGCGCCATCCCTACCGCCATCGCCACATTACAAGACTGTGATCCTGGCCGGAGCCGTTGAGAATTCATTGCCAGCTTCGTATGTCAAAAGTAAGGCGTCATATTGTGCATAGAAAAGAGAAAAAAATGAAGGAATAAAAAACGAAAGAGTGGTAGGTTAGGCTCAAAAACCTTAATTACGTAGTTAGTTAAGCTAGCTAGGCGGAATTATTTGCTATGAAGTGAGGCGAAATCGGTGTAAAAAAACAATCAAAGGCTTGACTCTTTCATTTCCAAGACAGGTGCTTCGATCCGGATTCGGAAAATTAACGTTTTGCTCTTTTGCCAAAGTTTTTGGAAATGGTTTGTCGAAACCCTCGAATTTCATGACTTTTACCTCCAGTGAAGTATACTCTTAAGGATTTTATCCATAGAACCTTAAAAAACTTCTTTAGATATTTTTGTAGTTCTACAGTTTTACTTCTACAATGACGTTCTGGTAGCAAGCTTTGATGAATATAAGAAAGAAGCAGTAGTTTGAAGTTGATCATTTGTTAAAGAGCACTAACTAAAGCAATAAAGCAACGTTGTGAATGCTTAGATTTTAGGCCTCGAAAGAATCGTTGACAACGGGTACAAAGGACGGGTGGAAGTAGATATCGAAGTTATCAGGCATCTGAATCAATGATAAAGACTTTGCAAGCTGATCGTAGAGGTTTTGATGACGATTTTAATATTATCCATAAACGCGGATATCACATTTTATGTGACAACAAGGCCGAATACCGTAACTGGCTAACTCACATTGGATCGATGTAGGCGCTTTGTAAAACCTAGCTGAAAAAGGAGAAGGCTAGTGATCTACACCGTTTTAAGTGGTAGTTTTACGTCAATAACTTTTGAAAAAAGTGGAAATAAAGAGCGCAAGAAAACAACGGGACTAATAAGGTTGTGTTTTCCGTGGTCTCCGCAACATCCATTTGAATAGGCTCACAATGTTGAATAATCAAACATTACTGGTAGGCATGATAAAATCACGGCCAAAGACCTCCCACAGACCACACTGATTACTGCGAAGCTGTGTAGCGTGTTCCTAACTGGCCGGTGGGAGTTTGGGCGCGCGTTATGTGTGATCCCTTAGACAAAAGTAATCTCCTGTGGATTTGATTCAGTGTTTCTCCTGCGAAGATTAACTTGTACCTTTCGTGTCCACATCATATTCGTGCATACAAGCGCAAATTTACTTGCATGTCTGTTCCATCACATGTGTTTCGTTTAGAAGTCTGCAACCATGTCAGTGGGAAGCGCATTTGGGCGGTTTCGATTTGCGTCAAGTATATAAGCCTTCTGTCTACTTTGCTTTATCTCGACAGGCCATCCCAGTATAATCTCTTTCAAACCCCATAAAAGTGGAGTGCCTCATACATACAAGAAGTGTGATGCATAATGTCCTTCGAGCCAATGGAGCCCACAGAGTAGGTTCGGTGTGCGACAGGATCGAATGAGACTTCCTTCACTGGTGCCCATCGAATTGTCCGATGATTAAATGAATTACAGTTGATAGAGATGAACCTAAAGGGACATATTATATACATGCGGGTTAAGTTCACTCAATGGTCGAGTTCTATATAAACGATGCAGACAAAGTGCCACGAATCGGGGAATACCTAACAAAGACACTAGCGCTACGCATTGAAATGGAACGAGACCAGAAAGTGAGAGAAGTGAACACATTTTGTTATGCATGGGAGAACTTTGTTTTCAGATACGATAGCAAGATAGGCGCATGAAAGCTTCAACAGGAAGCTTGCGACCTTTACATCATTCATAAACATCGCATTGAGAAATTAGCGACGTGATCGATGACTGATCATTCGCGGCACTAACGAAGTTAACTAAATGAGAAAGTGACTGAAAAGTAAAATCACAAAAATGATGGTCTTACATAAGATGGGGGAAAAATATCAATAGCGATGATTACAATATCGAACAGTGGATAGAATAAAGTCTGAGGTGTTGCGTCTTCCGTCTGACTAGACGAATGTTGATGCTGCGAAAATTGAACTTCACTTGAATCTTTATGGAAGTTTTCTACCCAAATAGTTTACATTTACGTGAATTGGTACATATAAACGTTGAGAAATTAGATTTAAAAAAAAGTCTAAAGATTTAAAACACATCAATTTACTGGTTTTTCTTCGATGTCGTCACTGAAGGAGGTAGAGTGTTAGCGGACGTGTAGCCAGTCAGCACGACTTTTCCAACTGCAACTTTCGAAGATGAGTTCTCATCAGAGCACTGCTTTTTTCAACTGATACATCGTGGAGATGAAGAAGTATTACAGGGCTCGTGATACTCTTTCATAGTATCGATGTTTACTGTACTTCATTTCGTTTCTTTTTTAATCCTCAGTTCTCAAGAATGTGAAAGTATAATTATAATATAATAGAAAAAATAGAATCGTATAGTAGTGATTCTACGGCATCCTATTTCTACCACAGTTCTATTAACCATTGTTACCATTGTTCAGCTTTTTATTTGCGGCCCACTAAAGTTATTTATGGCAGGATATTATGCGAAATACAACAACAACGATGGTAAGATATTTGCAAAACTCCGGACCGCAGGTGTCTGCAACGGGGAACGAACGCGCTACTATCCTTTCCGGGAGTGACGCGTTCACCACCACACCATGCGAGTCTTTCGTTTCGCCTGTCTCTCAGCTAGTTCTGTCGTTCAGTGCCGTCAGCAATCACCCAATTATCAATTAAAAAGCATTTGGTTATTTACTACCACGATTTACTAATTATTGTCATTATTAATTATTTATTACCAACATTAATTACTTGTTGCCACTATTAATTATTTATTATCATCAATAATTATTTATTATTACTATTAATTATTTATTATCATTATTAATCGTTTACTATTATTAATTATTTGTTATTGTTATTATTTATCATTTGTTTTTTTCATTTTGTTTTATGATATTCGTCTACACGTCTGCTTACGGATCCCAGCACTTCACACGTTCGATTCGTTTCCTCTCCCAGACAAGTCTGGTACCAATTTCCCGATACCGGATAGATGAGAGGGTTGGTTGGCCCGGAGCGGAATCGAACTAGCACTATGTTCATGAAAACTGACATCACTACCACTGTGCTAGTCACCTCCTATTATTATTATTACTATTATTATTATTATCACTACTAGTATTATTATTGTCACTGATATAATACTATGTCAACTATTACTGATTGCTATATTAATCTCGGTGTAACAATGAAGACGCCACATCGAGAAGACGAACAACTGTGGACTCCCGATGCGGATCATCGGCTCTGATGAAGACGAAAACGTAGAAACGTTGGCGGAAATAACATATTTATCAACCTCGTGTAAGCTCAACAAATTGAAAAACATGTTGATTCTACGTAACTTACGTCTCCCATGCTATCTATCCCGTTACATGGTGTGCGTGGTGCAGAAGCAAAAACTTCATGGTCGCAATGTAGTGCTTCTTGTTGTCCACAAAAGACAATAATTACGATCTGGGAACGCTGGCAGTGCACGAAAGAAGAGCCGAGTTACCAAAGAAACGGCCATGTAGTGGACTACTATACATCCCAATCAACCACATCGAGCGATGAACACGGGAATAAGCGACGATCGTATGCTGCACCTCGATGGCTGTGGTGTGAAATGACATCGTCGACATGTGATCACAATGCACTGCTCTGCACATGCAATACCAGAACAGTCGTCATAGACACCAATCCATCTCGAAGCCACATGTCATATCACGGAATATACGAAACTGCTTTATAGGAGAATAGAAACGGAAGCTACTTTTTCCAATTTTCGGATAACTAGTACCTACGAAAAAATGGTTCCGTCAGAAGATGTTTGTGGAATCGGCTTTGCCATAGCACCATAGCCATACACTAACAAACAAATATGCCAAATTGACATCTGCCATTCTCATGTACTTACCTTCTCCATCGTTTTATGGAAATCTGCTTTATCGAAAGAACGAACACCGTAGAAGAACACTAAAATCTACCAATGCCAAACCCGCATATCGATGGATGGATTTCATTAGTATATATAGGAATTGGTAAAATTTCAACATAATTCTCTAGTTCCAAAACTTAGACTTAAGTCAATTCAGCAAACTGAATTTCGACAGAGAACTCTGTACTTTACGAACCACATCGAAACCGCTGGACTGTAATGAAGAACTCTCATTGAAGTGCACCATGACAACGGACAACACAAATGCATTCACGTCCTTCCACCATTTCGAGAGGAAGGCCTGGTCTGACAAATCCCCACTGATTTAATAGAAGCTGTGCACAGAAAAAACACAACCGTTCATAAATCGCCTAACTAGGATTAAAGAAGCTAATGAATTGACGAATTTCTGTCAGATCTTCGTTTTGCTGGCAAGGTGGAAGAAATAATGGGACAGTGAGTAAATCGGATGTAAACGAATCGCGGTCAAATATCCCAGGGTGACAGAACCATTGTAAGTGCATGTATATTCCCCTTGAGGAGAAAGAGAATTGCACTGTTATTTCATCTTGTCTCTCCGAGAAGCGAACTTCGACGAGACAGCACATCGAGCGCCCTGCTATATAACTAATGATTGGGCTGATATTTACGTCGACGATGCTGCACGCTATTTACATGGTACATGGACTATTTCTTCTAGGATACAACTCTCCACAGATGGTGCCACGCAGGGAATTTGATAGACAGAGAATAACAGAAAGAGAAGATGCACTCGTGCCATACAGAAACACTTGAAAAAGGTAATAACGTATTCATCTACCACTACCTTAGTAAGGCACTTCTGAATCAGCAGAAGATAATTGCAGGGTGAGTAACTATCCATGAAACATCACCTTGATGGGTAAATGAGATAAATGATGAAAGACTGGGCACGCACAGTTGACGACAGTGCTCCATCCTAGCATACATGGAAGCATTTACATGAATAAATGGATGAGTTATTTAAGGGATAAATGATTGAGCGACAAATTTTGCACTAGGCAGAGCCATTAATAAAAGTAAGTACAAAAACCAACAATGGTAGTTTTGCGTGCTTTAATGCGATAACTTATTTTCGTCGAAAAGTGCATTGTAGCAGGACGAGAAACACGAATATTAGTAAGAATTCTTATTATCTTTTGCCTCTCTGAAAAGACTACGTCTTATTGGACCCAAGCTGTGACTTTCACGATGTTCAGCTAAGATTGTAAAAACTTGCTTTCGCCTTCCACATCATCAATTACTGGCTGCTCCTCTGGTTTCTCCTCTGATTTCTCCTCTGGCTTCTCCTTCAGCTCTTTTTGCTCTATAAAAGAAAAAAATTATCAAATAGAAAATTAGTACAGTAATAACTAGAAAGAATTCGATGTTTACAACAGAACTGATTCTCTAATTTTTTCTTGATGAGTTAATAACTGTTCTAATCGCTTTCAACAGCGGCTAGCACGAAAGTTAAACGTCAGCCACTTACCCTGTCCGGCTACCGGTTTGTGAAAGATGTCAGAGGCTTTGTCTCGGATGGTTCCGACTGAAAGTGTTTCACCGCGTTATTCAGTCTACGAACAAAAAGTAAAGAAAAGAAATGTGGGGGTAAGAAAAATATTAGCCATCAAAGCACGTTGGCGTTCAATGAAAACAAAAGGCACGTTGTTGGTAGAATATCGGCATGGAAAGGTGACGTCTATGGCATCAAACTTCTCTAGGAGGATGAACAAGGTGGCTGAATACGGATGGATGCATGGGGCACTAGCTCCATACATCGGTAGGCCACCGCGAGTCATTGCAAAGGCCAGATATGCATTCGATCATCTCCAAACGGTGCTTAATGAAGTCGAATGCATGACGCATCCCTCAGGGATTGATCAACGCCGAGAGCTTTATCCTTCACCCTTTATGAGTATATTATTATATTATTCTATTAGGAAGAGGACAAAAAAGAATACGCTGAGAAGACATTTTCAGCGTTTCAGTGATATGTACAGAAAATATCACAAACCAAGCGAACCAATGCCGGCAGTTAGCTTCTCGATGTCTTGCTGATTGAACTGCTGTGACCCTTGCGCTGATTCATTAGTTTTAGGTGCTGAAACACAAAATTGAAGAAATAAATGTGAAATCACTACGGAGACATTTTGCTAAAATTTTCGTGAGTGGATTTTAATAAAACCATAGTAAACATTATAATTCCATTCTATTTTTATGGGGTAGCATGGATCGCCACATGCCTATAGCGATTGGAATTGGAGAAAAACAGCCATTCACTTGTCAAATTACCAGCCATTGAATTGGTGCGATAGAATATCTTTGTATATTTCTAAAAGCCAAATAGAGCTTTTCCTCAGTTGACGCCCACTACAACATCTATGTTGCATATGATTTTGATTAATTATATGAAGTATAAGGAAGCAATAAGGGCGCGTTTGGAGCAGTGGTTGGAGGCGCCACTGCGACACGCACGTGGAATCTATCACTGCGCCCATGGCTCACCAAGCCTTCCATCCTTACGGGGTCGGCAAATTGGTACCAGACTTGTTTGGGAGCAGCACTAGCTCGATACATCGGCAGGCCACCGCGAGTCGAGGAGCGAGTAAAGGCCAGATATGCATTCAATCACCTCCAATGATACTTAATGAAGTCGAATGCATAGCGCATCCCTTAGAGATTGATCAACGCCGAGAGCTTTTTTTTTAACTTTATAAGGAAACAATTACAGTTCTGTGCGCCAAGATAAAGTGCGGAGTACAGAGCGATCTCTAAAGAGATCATAGCGGCCATTGCATCCCCGGCAAATGACTCCCATGAAAGACCACAATCTCACGCAACTGTTAAAAATTTTTTTAAAAGATTTTCTACATTTAATTAATGTGGAACGGAATTTGCAATGACATTCTCAACAAATTTTGACAAAAAAAATTGATTGCCGCTGAAAAAACGTTGTGAGTATCGATTTCTTCCCTATTATTGAAGTTCATAGTTCTTTTAGTGGCTAACAATGAAGGCCAACCGTTAGTATTAGTGGACTGGACATCCGGATTTCGTTCGCCAACGGCCTTACTCAGATCGCTAGCGATACTCATCAAGCCGCTCAGAAAATCGCCGCCTAGAAAAGTCTTTAGAAAATCGAATAGAAGAAAACTAGGAACGATGACCTAATGAACGATCGTTGCCTGATTTCACCTCAACGCAGATGCAATGAAATTGCGTAACAGGGTACCTACTTCATTCTTGGTTTCGTGATACTTGAATTAACTGACTTCACGAAATGCATAAACCTAATGGTGATCCTATTTGATTGTTACATTATTCCTTGTTAGGAAAGGATTTCCACTTTAGCGTGCATAGAAGCTGTTTTAGATTGTTCCCATGCTGCCATTACAGGCAATCTCAAAGTCTTGAAAATGGGAAGATATGACGCTTGGATTTCGGTTTCACTCAGAATGATTTTCATACAATGGTTTACTTGCCTGAGCGATATTTTAGGATTGAGTGATGGAAGCAGATGCAATTACGAGCAAACAGCACGCTGAAATCCTACATATCGAAGCGATACTCTCTACTCTCTAAGGTGATGAGGCGAATAACCAGTTCGGATAATGCAGTCTTACAAAGGTGAAAAATGTTAAATGAGGAGAGTGGAATAAAAAAAATTGGAGTAAATTATCTGCGTGATAGGAAAACGCATGGGTTCTAGTTTCACCTTCACTCCATGGAGAACATGTGAGGTATGCGATATTAGGCAGGAGCCCGAGATGGACATCCAAGAAAGGAAGGAGAACAGAACAGAAAGGAAGGAGAACAACATAGTTTTGACTCCATCGTTTTGAATAACAATGGCAGTCCACAAACCGTACGGCTCGAGTGGAGTACGACTGCGCTATGAAAGGAAATCAATAGCAGGATCTCTATCGATTAGTAGTGTTCACACAATGATGAAGGACAAGGGTGTTAATTTAGGTAAGTGGGTTATCCTTTTACTTTTTTACAAACTTTTTTTGTTTTCAGAAATGGAAATACTTGTGGTTTGGAGTTAGCCTGTATGTGTGTGTGTGTGTAACGGCAGTTCTACCACACGAGACTTCTCGAATTGTAGTGACTCACCATCCTCAAACTTGGGTAATTTGTACATAAGGGGAACATTAATAACACAAAAGTAGCAACTACAAAACACTGGAATAAGAATGGTGCAAGTTTAAGGTAATGAGTCGCCGCATCTACCATTGATGTTGTGGGATATTGTTTATTGTTGTGACATCGTCCGCGACTAAGTACCCGCTATATTGTTATGTCACTATTGGTGCTGCTGTTGTTGATGTTGCATTAATATTTCAATACCACGGTCTTTTTAGTAGCCTCAGTTCAGTAGTATCTGTAGTGTCTCAGCTTTAAACTTGCCTTATTCTTATGGCAGTGTTTTTCCGTCACTATTTTTCTGTTATTAACGCAGTTGCTATGTATATAAAAGTTTAATTGCCCAAGTCTGAGACTGGCAAATCGCTGTGAGTTGAGGGACTCCACGTAGCAGAACTACCATCACATACACATGCAGGCAAGCTCCCTACTACATACTAGTCATCCACCTATAAGAAAGTACTGGTAGGTTTTGTGCCTTTGCAGGTGGAATAGGATCAGGCAACAAGAGGCGCTTTCACTGTGTTATACAACATTGTCGAAGAAAAAACAAAATGTAGACAATTTTTGTCTCGATGAAAATGGTTGCGTACGAAATTGTTAAGCATTCACCGGTTGTGGCATCCTGCATAGGCTGTCCAGTACGGTGTGATCCTGAAAAACCACTTTGATCGAACAACTGACAAAACATCTTAGGCCTATAGTAGCACAATCAGCTGGAAGCCTTCTTTCAAATTTTTAAAAGTTTGCTGTGTTAGTTTTCAATTTTCATAGTCGGGGTAGCAGAACATCGATGTTGACATTCAAAATGTAAACATGTTCAGCGGTCTATATAGTGCTACGAAAGACCTCTCCTATGAAGGTAAAGCTTCTTGAACAGAATGGAAATTCAAGCCGTAGTCGAAGCACTCATATATTAATACCCCCCTCCCTATCATTAAATAAAAGTAGTAAGGAGCAAAGTCATGGCAAACGGATGTTTTAACCTTATGGTTGTTGAATTCTGACAGCAATTGACGAGCATATAGGACAAAAATTCAAACACATAAAAAGAAAAAAGAAACGGATCGACAAGGCAAAATTTTAGCAAGTTTAAAGATTTCTTCTAGAAAAGAAGCCGTGAGGCGGATGATACGACCTGCTGCAGGGTCGTCGTCGCGATGGTCGTCCGGCTTCTTTGTGAGCGAGTCGACTGAAAGAGAGAGTGATCAACACCGAAAGGTTAACTCTTGCGTGTTCTGCGTTGTAATTATTAAAATCAGCAGCATGAAAGCGGAGAACTGATCGCCTTAGTTCAAACGAGTTAGCGGCCCTCACGTCGAACGGCATTCAACAAAAATTTTAGATCCACACAAAAATATTGGCCATTCTCTGCAGTTAGCAGTTGTTGTTCGTACTATTGCTTTATATAATTTTAATGTTTGGTTGTTTCTTAACTAGTTGTCATTTGGCAATTTCTTCGACACGTAAACTGCAAAGATTTGAGAACAGTGATAAACGCAAGAATTCCGTAAAGTTTTGCATTATTGGTTCAAATCTGGACAAACCACAGCAGAGGAAGCTCGAAATACCATCAAAATATACGGCCACAAAACTGCTTGTGAACGCAGAGTGTTTGAAAAACTTGGTACTAGAGACCTTGGCATCGATGATGAAGGCTTGGATAACTATCAGTCAGTAACCACTTTGGAGCAACCTAAGTTGGCCCTTTCATGACCAGACTAGACAGGAAACTATAACCGCCCAAAAAGTTAAACAAATAGGCTATGGAACCCTGCCTATTCCACAGCACTCCCGTGGACCTCTCGAAGAGTGACCGCCACTAAACAAAACTTCTCCACGATTCCATACAGTGGGAAGTCTTTTGGGAGCATGTTCTTGCTGCGAACGCTTTGAACGAACTTGCCATTTTTTCGTTAGCGATAAAATGTGACGTGGTTTGGTGCTTTTTACCTTGATTGAAGGATAATTTCTAATAATTTTTGTTTTGACTAATAAGGCTTTATTGAGCGGATGGTATAATACAGTGGTTCCCGTCATTAATTTCGCATCAACTCTAAATACGATTTAATTCTAAAATTTCATGTGGCTATGAACCGCCATTGTGACCGCCTGCCTATGACATGGTGGCATAAATCTAACTTTCGCTTCTTTCATCTTCTTTCTTAGTATCTATCTCCTTCTCGGTTTCTTTGATCTCAATCAGTCGCAGGTACCGTATCGCGGATACAATACCTGCCCACTGGCTTTTCATAAACGAAAGACACACGGAGGAAATGTTGTCCTCTTCCGGTATTCAGCTAAGGACTTACGATCAACAGATTGAAGAGTTAAAGCTTTCAAAATATCACTAGGATGGAGAAGACCGTTTTCACGTATGAAATGTTTTATTTTCACAGTGTTATTCACTCACTTAGTGATCCGATCCTAGCCATCATCTTTGTAACATCTTCTCGACTCAACGACTGATTACTCTGAGTAGTCCCGTCTGAAGCAGGCACTAAAGACATTTTACAAATTTCCATTGCACTGGTAATTTGCTGGTCGGGCAAAATTTTTTCTGTGGAGTATCGAGAGATGTGCAAGCGTTGTTCCATATGGTCACCGCTTGCCAGCTAGTGACTACGCCGTTGTCAGAATGGCAATGATTCCTGTCGCTGGTTCACTCTTAGCCGAGCAACCGGGTGAAAATGTCGAACACCTCAGTTTGCAGACCTTACCAGGATCTAGGAACACCCATTCTTGATCACTATGAACCAAATAGTCTTTCATTGATAAGCCTGCACGTGGTTGATAAACAACCGTATTCGGCTAACGTTTTGAAGTCTTCGTCATCAGAGTCTTCAAAGTCCATAGTTCGAGCCGATGTCCACAGACATGCGCATTCTCGATATGGTGGCCTTTGCCGTCGAATCGAGTCAGATATATTTCAGTGAAACACCGCTCGAATGAGGTGATAACATCCGGCTGTGCTTTCTTGTACAGTATAACGTCCTTTACAAAAAACATCACCGGGTAAGGTTATTTCATTCGAGTGGTGCTCCACAGAAGACTCGACTCGATACGACGACGAAGATGACCACATCGAGAATACGTATGTCCGTGAACATCGACTGGCATCATGGAATATGAGGAGGACGAAGACGTCTAAACGTTAGCCGAATAAGGTTGTTTATCAACCTCGTATAAGCTTTGAAGAATACATGGTTATTAGCTATACTGATATTGAAGGGAAGTCGGTTTTGAAATAAACAGAGTGTATTAAACACATTTCCCAAAAATCTTTTTACAAAGCAATCCTAAATCCTTGCTCGAATATCGCGAAAAGAAGAAATCCTCGTCGGTACAACAATTATTTTTTCAGTATCACATACCATAAATAGTTCATGCAGCAAGGTCCATTCAATAAAAGCTGGCAAACTTAAAATTGCGAAAATTCTGAGTATTCCTTTCCTAGGCAAAAAATGTGAACCTTAAGCTCATCTAGAATCCTTACCATAGATGAAAAAACTCTAAAGCTCTTGCATATCTGGCTTTTACAATGACTCGCGGTGCCCTATCGATGTATTACAAAGCAATCCTAAATCCTTGCTCGAATATCGCGAAAAGAAGAAATCCTCGTCGGTACAACAATTATTTTTTCAGTATCACATACCATAAATAGTTCATGCAGCAAGGTCCATTCAATAAAAGCTGGCAAACTTAAAATTGCGAAAATTCTGAGTATTCCTTTCCTAGGCAAAAAATGTGAACCTTAAGCTCATCTAGAATCCTTACCATAGATGAAAAAACTCTAAAGCTCTTGCATATCTGGCTTTTACAATGACTCGCGGTGCCCTATCGATGTATCGAGCTAGTGCTGCTATCCCATCAAACAAGTCTGCTACCAATTTCCGAACCCGGAGAGATGGAAGGCTTGTGGGCTATGGGCGTGGGAATCCATTCCAGGTGTGTGCTAAAGGGCGCTCCTTACCACTGCGCCACACGACCTTTTTCAAATCAACGCTACAGAAATTACCTCATCTCCATCTTGATATTAATATTTTTATGTGCCGTATTCTTCCCAACAGTTCACCGCCTCATCGTGACTGGGAGATGCTATTGGGTGCCGGGCTGCGATACATGGCGGGGGGATTCATTCCCTTGGCATGGTCTCCCAATCTGAGGAGTCCGGCGTTTCCATAAGGAAGCCTAGCTAAGAGTAAACCAATACCAGGATCGACTACCATCCTGGTATCAAAGTCGCAATGTGGCAAATCTCCAGTTCCACAAGGGCTGCGATTGCTTGTGCTAGTGAAGGCCTGGGGCTGACTTTGGCTAGGCTGACCTCGGGACTGCAGGGAAACACAATGGCTAAACCAGCAAAACCCCGAAAAATGGAGAATATGCTGGGGCCTGCACAACGACTGAGGACGGTCGGTCTAAGTATCCAAGTAAGTATGCCGTATTATTCAAACTCCATGGAATGGCTTTCCTAAAAATGTGCCAAACATTTCTGATAAGTTATGACAAAATTTGCAAATAGGATTGAAAAAATACCAAACCACTCATAGGTTGTACACTGACGATTCCTGGTAGAAAACTCACTAAGTTCACCTAATTAGATGTAGATCTGAGCTGAAAGGGAGTGAAGTAATAAAAGAGTGCTTTTGTATTCCCATCATTATGGACGCAGTAGAAGACGATGAATCAATGCATATAAACTCTAATAAAGTAGTATTTACCAGTATTGCTAGCCTTCTGATCTTGGGGTTTCCGTTCATCCACTGCGTTCCTGAGCTTTTTCGCCTCGCTCATCAGCTCGCTCAAAATATCAGCCTCTAAATAAAACTACGGGTTCCCATTCACAGAAATATAGATTTTTTGTAAGAGAGAAACAAAGAAAATGAGCAATTTCTATTTTTCAATGAGCACACCGTTAAAAGTTGCGAAAGGTTGGAGATGAAGCAGGAAGTCAACGACGAGCAGTCGGTGTCTACAGCGACCACATGAAGAGATTCTTCGAAGCAGTTCCAGGCAAGAAGTGCAAGAACAAGGTGAAAGTATAGGAACTGTTTAACGATGCCAAAATGAGAAAGTCAGACAGTCTTGAGAGTTCGATATCCTACAAAGTCAGAGTGAAGCTGCTGACCGACATCGTAGAATTAGCTCCTCATTTATTCCAAGCGACAAACGCGATCCATTTCTTCATGGAGCTGTGATTAGACTATGACTCTTTACAACTGATGATGCACTGCGCAAACAATGTACAGAAATGATACACCGACACATTCTTCGAAGCCTAAACTGCTTCAGAACAAAGAAATGCAACGTATTCAACAGACACTAACGAACCGAAGCAGCCGATTTTGCCAAACGATGTCTCATGTAGTACAAGCGCTGATAAAAAGTTACCTAGCATGGAATACAAAGCGGCCTCAGCTACCTTAGTCGATGCATCTATCACTAACGAGTTACCATTTGATCGAATATATGAACAACTTTCTTCTCATGAAAACACTAGGCAATCAAGTGTCAACAAAGAAGTGCTCCGTCGATTTCGTCAAATCCAGAAACAACCTGCTTTGTTGATGGAAGGTTCAAACCTACAACACACTACGAAAAATGCGCTGAATGTAATGGTTCTAATTGAGGCCTAGATTGATGAAGTCCAGTTTTAAAAAAGTTGTAACATCTTTCCCAGCGGTTTTCTACTGCCTGCCCCATTGTGGTCGAGGAGTGTTTAATCAGTCGAATTCGCAACATGTGTTTAGCATTCGGTGAGATACCTCGAGCCAAAGATAATTAGACTAATTCTTCGGCATTTTTCAAAATGTAGAGATATTCTGCCATACAAAGTTTTTAGTTGCCGATTCATCTGAGATTGTAATAGCGTAAGGGATAAAAATTCGTTCGTTATTTTTTTCACTCAAGTTCGAAAGCCCTCAAAGAGATCTCTTTTTTTAAAATCTTTTTTTGTGAACATATAAGGACTAACTTTCATGCTTGGCTCTCTCGGCTGTTGGGTGATCTCCAACCGTCGTCGGCAGCTGCACCTTTCCTTCACTCGAATCCACTTTGATCACTGGAGGAAATGCAGTCGGATACCAAGAGAACAGAAAAAAGTCAGTTTTCGTTCTCTTTCCACTCTGGCTTTTTATTCGCATCATGCTATTGTTTATATCGAAACACAATTGAATCTTGATTTCCTGTCAAAATATTTTCTTTCTAGTTTTTTCCGTTTTGCATTTTTCGCTGAACACATAATAGTCAACGTGCTGTGGTCTCTCGAGAATTGACGATTTTTCGACTACAAGAGCATTTCGAAAGTTCAAAAAAAAAAAGAAAATCAGACGCTGTTTTATCGCTCTACGTGGATAAGTAAATTTTTTAAGGCACTCTCTTAAGTTTGAAACTGGAAATAACTCTTAAGAAGTGGAAACACAGTTCATGTCTTTCAAGTGTTCAACCGCCAACGGTGAATGACCAGCGGACCGCCAAAGTGTCTTAGTGGGCGAAATTCTCAGCTACATTTGTTTTCGAAACAACAGAGTTGACCCGAATATAAATATGAACAAAAACATCTACCACAAGCATGTTGTAAACAAGATTCTCTGAAGATTTTGATGGTTTTTACTTCAGCTGAAGGAGTTCGGTATGAACTGAGATACACTGGTTTAAAGTCGGAAGTTGGTTAGTATCTTCGCTCCACACGCATTAGAATCAATGCATATCGGGTGTTATGTTACTTGTTTTTTATACTTACTTGCCAAATTTCCTAATCATAGTACAGACAAACTTTTTCCCAAGAATGAATAAGATAGCAATCTAAAATAAGCCAACGGCATATACGAAGGAAAAAAGTTGCAAAAAAGTGTTGGTAACCGCTCACATTTCTCCTCATCTACTTCGTTCGTTGCGATCCTTTCGCTGATGAAACTTACTGAAAAGCAGAGCACTAAGGTTTCGGTTTAAGCTATAACAAGGAAAAAACACAACAGAACCTCATGGACTTGTTTGATAGTTAAGTATTCAAGAGTTCCCTTATTCATCAATTAAAAAACCCTCAGGAAAACTCGCCCAGGGCGTCAATTCCTTGCGAAAGCTTTGCAATGTCTTCTTGGTTGATTCCAGTCGCCTGCGTTGAATCGCATCCTGCAACGTTCTACGTCAGTGATAACATCCATCACACATTTATTGTTTACATGAAAGGTTGTTAACTAGAAGATACGAAAAGGAAGTGGTGTTCAAACCGCCCGATGGGAACTCGTCCAGATATTGTGGCTTGAGATATCACTGAACGCTCAGGCGATAACAGACCACTTAGCAAAAGGGGGTTTCTCATGACCACCTATCTCACCTAAATCTGAACTCAGCACCAACTGCACTCAGCATTAGGCATTTAGTTTTTGAATACGCGCGAGTAGAAGTTATCTGATTATCTGGACATGACCTTAACGTTCTCCTCCAATCTCCGAATAGCAAGAGAAAAAAAAACCATTGGTTATTAAGTGCATTAATCGAGTTAATTTTAAAATAAATGAATACGAAGGGTGATTGTTAAAAAGATTTGAATAAGTCGGAGACGATTACAAATTTATTCGGCTACCTTCTTGTTTCGTGGGAACGGACGTTCTCTCTGCATGCTGGGAATCTGGAGGAACGGCCAGCTCACTGCTCACCTTAGTCAGCACTTCTCTCGCTGAAATCAATATTCTTCTGGACTGTTCCAAAAAACTCATGGAACTAGCTAGTTCAAGATCAAATGATTTACTTACATAAGCTTAAAGTACTTATTGTCGAACTTTCCATCGTCCTTCATCACTATTATTTCTTTAGTGAAAATTCCTATGCTATGCTCAATCTACTCATAAGTTCTTAGTTTTCTCTGCACCAGTTCATTCTAATACAAGAATTCATTAAATGTTTTTTTGTTGTCAAAGAAGTCACTGCAAAGTTTACAAGCTTTTTGTCCTTTTCTTTGTTTTTATTTTTGTTTTTTGTTTGTGTCTTTTTAAAGAAAAAATTCAAAAGGCCAATGTACAGAGACATAAAAATTGTAAGCAAAAAATACTGACGTAAGTAAAACTTAAGATGTAAACATTCCTCGCTTCGGTGATGATATCGTCCTTATAGCACCAAGCATTACCCAGGCAAAGCGAATGCTTGCCGACATTGACAGCGCTTGTGAAAAGATTGGTCTTTGACTGAATGTCATGAAAACGATGTTCATGAGAAACGGATTTGTTTCTGGTGCACCAGTCGCGTTCAACAGATTGAATGCACCGTGTATTCCAACTACAGTATCTAGGTCAACAAGCGAACACGATGAACGGCTTAGCTCCGGACTTGAACAGGAACACGCGAGTGGCTTGAGGAGCTTTCAGGAGCACTTAGGAAGAGAACTAAGTACACCAGAATCCGTGCTAACCTTTTAAGTCCACGACTTGCTCCGTCTCAACGCATGTGTGGCAGATTCGGCCTCTACGTAAGCATAATGAGAGACTAGAATGTGTTATAGAATGCGCTGTCGAGGAGGCGATGCTGAGTATCCCGCATCACTCAAACGAAGGATGAGAGAGCGGCAATGCGAAGCTCCATGATCAAACATCAGGGTCTATGAACGTACACCAAGGTATCAGAAACCAGATCGTCCACGGATATCATGCATCTTAGTGACAACTTCAACGACAGCAACCATTAGCAGCTGTTTCCATGAGATGAAAGCAACACAACAGGTGCGCTACCGACCCGATGGTTAGATTTCTTCAAAAGGATCTTAGAGAACAAATATTATGTTCTCAGAGTGTCTAAGAAAGAACAGAACGCAGAAAGATTACTCTAAAGTGCGACGCGGATAAAATGAGAATTTTATGGCACCAGTTCACACCAAACGACGATCACTGGGAGGACAGTCGACCAGGTAAGGACAAAAGAGAGATAGGGAAATAGAAGAAATACGGAGCGTGTAAATTCATTCACATAAGCTTTATGCGCTGCACCAGAATCAGAACCAGCAATCCGAAAATCCAGAATATTCGGCGCTAGATTTCGACATCCAGACACTTGAAGAAAACAGCGAACAGTGGAGAAAAAAAAAACCTGGCGGTAGTGAATAAGTGAGACATATTGCAAAATTTAATACTGGAATTAAAAACAGAAAAAATGAGGTAGAAGATTTCTTCTGAAAATAGTGAATACCTGAGTCCAAAAGATGCGCAAACATGATGGCCTGAAAATAGAAGTTTACTGGAAGTCCAGACTTCGGTAGTGAAACTTGCCGGGAGAACCGAAAAACAATGAGACAAAAGTAACGAATGCTGTTTTGAAAGTAAACAAATTTGAAATGATTCCCCGTCTTGATTTTGTTTACTTTTTCGGGAGCCTCAAAACAAAATGCAAAAGGGCAAACGACTGATGTTTGGCTCCCTCCGTCGCTCTAATTGATTTTTTGGGCATCCAAAATTTGTCCCTGCATAACTCTCGTTAGCAGAGTGTTTTATTGTAGAAGTAAAACTCCATGAAGTTCCTTCTTTTTTCAGCTAATAATTGGAGTAATCTATTTGAATGAATTACAAAACATATTTAGGCACTTCCCAACAGTTTACCGCCTCAACGTGGCTGGGGAGGTGCTCCTGGGTGTCGGGCTGCGATGTACAGCGGGGGATTCACCCCCCACACCTCAGCAGAGGTTATCAAACTATAAAGAAGTTCGGCGTTTCCATCATGTAGACCAGCTAAGAGTGAATCAATACCAGGATCCACCGTCTTCCTTGGTCTTCCTTGTATTAAACTAGTCGCATTGTGGCAAATCTCCCTCTGAATTCCAAGGGCTGCGACAGCCTGTGGTGGTAACGAGCTGGAGCAGACTTTAACCAGACTGAGCTCGGGACTCCAGAGAAACGCAATGTCTAAACTAGAAAAACTAAAAATTGGAAATTAGGCTGGAGCTCCCAAAACCAGTGAAGGTGGGCCATCCAAATATCCACGTATTTAGGAAATTCTTAACTAAACAGCAGCAAAATCCACCAAAGAGGCGATTTAAGAGCTCTAGGAATCGCCCTATCATCACTCGAAAAGATCGCTTTGACAACTGGAATCGTTGCTGTCCTAGAGTGACCTATTTCCGATTCGTGAATAACAATGGATTTAAGTCAGCTATGTCTACATAGGGGCACACGTGGCACAGTGGTCGAAGGCGTCCTGCAATATACATTGAATCGATCCCCGGGCACAAGGCTCACCAAGCCTTCTATACCTCCTGGGTCGACAAACTGGTATCAGACCCGTTTAGGAGGATAGCAGCACTAGCTCGATACGTCGGTAGACCACCGCGATTCATTTTAAAGGGCAGATATGTATTAAATCACGTGCAACGATGGTTAAAAAGTCAAATGCATGGCGCTCAGGGATTAATCAACGCCGAATGCTTTATCCTTCTTGTGATAGTGCACCTAAGGACGAGTCATATGCTCTCGCTAAAGATCGGATCGAGATCACTAACATGGGAAAGATTCTTTGAATAAACAATACAAATATGTAGTAATTACGAAGTAGTGTGTTGTAATTGGTATGTTGCAAACTCAATAACGAGGGCGTTGAAGGATTTCTGAAACGAGGGCTCCGTTCGTCGAGGTGGCGCGCTGCGGCGACAAGGGCGGCCCTCAATGCCAAAACAGATGTGTTGTTGTCGAAATCGGCACGCGTTCGTCGCGAGGGGCGTGCATATAAACAGAGATCACCAATACGCGCCGGCACTGTCCGAATATCGATCGATTGCCGTCGGATGGAAATGACGGCAGAGGACAGCCGAGTCGTCGTTTCTGAGGTCGCGCCCCGATCGAGGTGATCTGCACGCGCATCGTATCGCATGCGGATCATTGAAATCACAGAAGCGTGAATGATGCAGGAAAAGCATGACGGGCATTCATTCTTTTTTACAACTTCTTCCTTGCATTCCAGTGTTTTCAGCTGACATACGCATTGGTTTCGATGCGTGTGCTGCAAGAGTTGTGGTGTGAACTTTAATAATTGAGGAAAAATAGTCACAGGACCCGCAGATCACTGACTAAGAAGTGCAAATTTTCTTATTTTGTCAGGATGAGGTAGTCATTTTCTGGAGCCGACGGCATATTTTTAAAAAATTTCCCTTGTGTCAAGCATCGTATTTCAAAAATGAAGGCAACCGGACGAGAGGGATTCCGTCGGGTCGGACACGATGGTGCCATCTCGGGGGTTGTTGGCGTCCACGGATGCCAAGCCTGTGTGGGAAATGCAAACTAAAATGGCATTTCCTTTCTATTTGGGAATTTTTTGAAAGGACATGAAAGGACACTACAATGATGCTGAAATATTTGCAAAACTCCAGAGCGTAGGTGTTTGCGATGGGAAACGAACGCGCGTTCCCCTTTCTGTCTTCCTCTTTAATTATTTACCTATCTATTTTAATTATATTAATTATTAATTAGCTGGCGCGTGTGGCACAGTGGTTGGAGGCGCCACTGCGACACACACGCGGAATCGATGGAAGGCTTGGTGGGCCATGGGTCACCAAGCCTTCCATCTCTCCGGAGTCGGCAAATTGGTAGCACTGGTTCGATACATCGGTAGGCCACCGCGTGTCATTGTAAAGGCCAGATGTGCATTCAATCACCTCCGACGATGCTTGATGAAGTTGAATGCATGGCGCATCCCTCAGGATTGATCAACGCCTAGAGCTTTATCCTTTATTAATTAACTACTATTATTTATTTACAATACGTGAGCTAAACAGTGCAGTACCGAGGACCTCAAATTGAACCGAAATCGGTCCCACAAGCACTACCTGTCCTCGAAGAAGGATAGGGTCATAGGATATTTTGAACTCCGTTGTGCAAAGTGTGCCTCATCTTGGTCTACTCTTGTTCGGGACATCTTCACTGATCGTAGTTAGTCTACTTTTCGTCGCACCCAACAATGCGATACAAAGACGAATAGTTTTTGTTGCAAAGAAGAAAGTGAGCGGTGATTTCATATCAGCGACCGCTTCCTTCCACTCAGTAACAATTTGACAAGTTTTTTTGATTTTCGAACCCGTTTTGAGTGCTTTGAAGCTCCTTCCACACTTAGTGGCAGTTCTCCGACAAGTTAACTCGTGGATCTTTTTCAGATAACGTCTTCAAGTGGCCACCGTCAATAGCGCCTGTTTGTCCTTGATCTAGTTTATTTTCAAGGATTCCTCCCACATCGCGAAGCTTTTGAGGTCAATATGACAATCTATGCCTGACCCTTGAAAATCCTATGTCCAGTCAACTGTGACATTGAATTTTTTATCCATTTCATGGCTCTAGTTGCAAATGTGGGTTCGTTTAAATGAATGTTCGACTCTCCCTTCGTTTTTCCTAGCGTCGTAGAGTTAAAATATGTTTATTGATTTTCCATTAAAATAAATCACTACGGTAAAAATAAACAATGAAGCCCTCGCTTTAAGCTACTACATTATATGAACAGAATAGTGTGATCCGTTCATTTAAATACGGAGCTTAAGAATCTCAAATAGACAAAGGCGATATTATGTTGGCAACAACTTCATATGTGTCAATCGTTACCATTTTTGTGACTTATATCGAGGCTCAACAAAGTTTTTACCCTTTTATAATTGGCACGTGCATGTGGAACGCTGGCCCATCGACGTCGGCCCGGACCAGTTCGGCGAGTCGGATCGTCCTCCTCGTCGTGTGTGTCGCTTCTGTGCGAAGGTAATCTCAGCAGCAAAGCGAGAGGCCATTTTCATCAGCTCGTTGTACAACAACGTTTGCTTATCTAATGAGCTATGTCCTCCATCTGTACTGTGTCTTCATTCTATTTCATTACGCATTTCCGATCTCCTCTTCGATTGCCTCACATTAAATTCTCAACTGTTGCAGTACAACCGAAAAGAGATATTCTTTATCGCGGAAATTCATATCATCTGTGGCTTTTCCAGTTCTTGCCTTTCCAATGTTTTCGAATTTCTGCTTTTCGCCTTATATTTTCTATTTGTTTTGTCACCTTGGAATTCAAGAAGAATCCTTCAAGGAAGGTTCAGAGAACTCCTCCACCATAGTCAAACAAGCCCTCTATCAGAATAGGGACAAAACAGTACATTCTTATAAGTGTCGGCCGACGAAGTGTGACATTGCAAACGTCAAAGAGGAGAACACACCAATCAGTCTCACACTTTTTTCTGACTATTCCGGGTGCGACTGATTTAAAAAGAAAATAAAGGAAAAAAATTTACGGCATTTACCATTTTCAGCGAAACAGAGTTTCGAAAAGAATTCAGAACAATGGGCCACATTCACACGAGAACAAGACTCAATGAAGTATCTCGTGAGGGCAAGGGACCGCTTTGTTTCATTTTTATCAATATAAAGAAACCTTTCGACTCTCCTCTAACCTCAACCACGGTGCGCGCATCGACTTGGATCATCAGCTCTGAAGAAGCGAGGATGTCGAAACTTTAGCCGAATAAGATTGTTTGTTAACCGCGTGTTAGATTGCCAGTGAAAGAATGCATGCTTTTGACACAGCTGAAACAGAAGCAGTAGTAGTCTTCGACAGGTAAAGCGTGGTTATTTAATACATAAAGATCACTCGTGTACTACGTACAAATTTTACTACCAGGATATCACGACTCTATGACGATATTCAGATTGACATGGAGTGTTTGGCATGGTGACGCACTCTTGCTAAAACTGTTTGCGGCCACTTTATAGAACGCTGTGTGAAAGTTGGAATTGGGCAAAATTAGAGTGAAAGTTGATGAACAGCAGTTGCAGCAAGTTCATTTTTCTGATGGTGTCATTCTTGCAAAACTAAGCATTAGCCAAATGGAGTGAATGCTAGCTGACTTCGAAAATGCCTATAGAGGTCAAAAAAGAAAAGGACATTTGCTTTTGACGCCATTTTCATGCCTAAAGGAGCGAATATAACCTAGGGATCTGACAGGAGGCGGATAGCACAGTGGATGTGATGCCGTTCATCACGAGTACGGCAGTGATGGTTCGATCCCGCTTCGGGCTCACCAAGCTTTTCATCCCTCCGGGGCCGTTAAATTGTTACTGGACTTGTCCGGGAAAAATCATTCTCTGCAATCCAGTTGGGAACGGTCTAGCCCGACCACTATCTTAGGAAACCAGGGAGAATTGACTCGAATAGCATTCCACGACACTGGAAATGAAGTGAAAATCCTCAATCAGGAAGATGAAGTCACATGAAAAACTTGGGAAAAGTGGATAATGGACGCGGTAAAAACGATCGAATACGAGTGCTGGGATCGTCGTAGTAGATGTTAAGACGGCTCGTATAAAATAAAGTAAAAAGAATGCTCTGCCTATGCCTGTTTACGTGCAGAAGTCAACATGATGAAAAACTTTGTTCTTGAGCCAAGGTGGAAGATACTATCTGGGGAGGTTGCAAGGGCATCGAGATCTAATGACGAAGACCAATACGTCCTGTTCCGTATCCATTTTCCAAGATCATTTAGTGCTACTGTAGCCACAGCTAAAAGGGTGGTGTTGCGAACAATTGTTTTCATGGAACTGAAACAAAGAATGACTCCGACACGTAATTCGTTTCAACGAAGAGTAGCGGATATAAGCCGTAAGCAGCTATATCTCATGGGATAATAAGTCATGGACCTCTCGGCCCATGGTTAGCGTTCTTCACGAATATTCCGGAAAAAGTCGGTGGTGCTAATGCAAAAATCACAGAGATTCTTGCTTTATTTAATCGAATAAAGCAAAGTGGGTAGGTCTGGCGGCGGGAACGAACGGAGACTGTGGAAGTGCTAGCTCTGGCTGATTAAAGGTTAACAGAGTGAAGGATTATTCAGAGGACAGGTGAAAATTGCTTTTCTATTATTATTACTTTTATAAGGTTCACCATCTTTAAGGGACACATATCACACAGTGTTTGGAGGCACTCCGTAACACACAAGTGGGCTTCAGTTCGATCGCACGCTTGGGGTCAGCAAGCCTTCCATCACTGCCGGTTCGCTCGGCAAATTACTCTCAAACCTGCGTGGAAGGGTAGCAGCATTGATTTGATACATGTGTAATCCATTGCAAGTCATCATATAGCCCATATATGCAGCCAGTCACCCTTGCGGTGCCCGACGTAGTCAAATGCAGGCCTATCTCTCAGACATCGATCAACGCCGAACTCTTTATCTTTCATCACCATATTTGTTACTATCGCTGTTAATTGCGAATTTGCTTCAAATTTAGCAGTTGTTGTTTGAACCACTTTGTTTTGATGTAGGGATAATACCTGTAAAAGTGCTCAGAGACAGGCGAAGCAAAGGACAAGAATGCTGTGGTGGTGAGCGCGTTAGTCCTCGGAAAAAGTAACAGCGTGTTCGTTTCCCATCGCAGACCCCTCGGCTCGGAGTTACGCAAACACCTCAGCATCGTTATGATTGTTTCCTTGCCGTGAAAAATTGTATCCGCAGATTATGAAAACCGGTTGCTATCGCCAAATTGTCATGGTTTTTGCTGTAAAATTTGCGTAAAAAAAAGACGTTTTGATTTGGGCAATTTCGCTACGGCCGATGACTGCAGTCACCAACGTTTGAGTTCTTACCATATTATTATACACTGTGTACTCCATCGTCTTAAGGATGCATGTTTACCCTAGTCCCCACGCAGAATATGCAGTGGAACAGGGCAGAATAGGCATAATATTTAAAACGGAGTACATAAACAAACGAGAGGAAACATTCACATCAGTACCGAGTAGCGAAGAGCGTGCCTTCGATCTGAAACATTGCCGTTGTGCTAACGCTCGATTCTTCGGTGAATCTTCCTAAAATCTGACAAATTGTTCGTTTTCGAAGCAACGATTTTGTCCAATGCGTCATACATAGTCGCTAAAACTGTGTGAAAAAGGTGTGGAAGGAAAACTTCGTCGACTTGTTTTAGGTTGGTTCCACGTCAGGTGGGCAGGTCGTTGTCGTCGCTGCTTTGTTTAACGCGGTCATCGTAACCGGTGCTGATCGTTCGAGTATTCATTGGTTAGATCATTTAATAGTAGGCTTATAGGCTACTGAAATCAATGATTTTATGAAAGGAAAGTCCTTTTTCGAAGTGGTTGAAAAATTTATGCATTGTGGATCAGCTCCTTTGATCATCATAGGGAATCTGACGAAAAATGATTCTACGATAGTGGCATCCCGAATAACGTTTCCACATAATCGTCATTTTCAAGACACTTGCGCAAATTCGCAATATCGTTTGGCAATTAATTTGTTTTACATATGAAAATGAATGTGGCGCATTGGTTGGAGCTGCGCTTCGATACACACAAGATCGATCCCCGCCCCTATGGCTCACCAAGCATTCCATCCCTCCGGGGTCGGTAAATTGGTACCAGACTTGTTCGGGAGGATAGCAGTACTGGCTCGATACATCGGTAGGCCACTGCGATTCATTGTAAAGGCCAAGAATGCATTCAGTCACCTCCATCGAAGTTTAGTGAAGTCGAATGCATGGCACATTCCTAAGGGATGGATCAATGCCGAGAGCTCTTTTTATTTTTTAGACGAAAGTATTCCATGGATAGTCTACTCTTATCTATGAGCATGTAGAATTTCTTAACTTTCTTTTTAGAGTCGATAACTCCTTGAGGAAGTGAATAACGTGGCGCTCAGCTTTGTTCTGTGAATTTAAACATCCATTTTCTTTCGTTTATTGTACATCATACGAGGCAGCGTTCACAGAATACCTTCATGTTTTTCAACATGAATAGTCAATTTTTTAGTGCACTGAAGAGTTTGCAACATAGGATGGATTGGATCATTGTGGAAATGGATTATCCTCTTCCAGCGTGTAGCGCGGTGGTTAAAGGTGCCCTGAAATACATACGTCGTTTTCAGTTCGATCTAGCTGCGCGGGCTCATCAAGCCGTCTATCCCTCTGGAGTCGGTAAATTGCTAGCATAGTTCTTTGGGAAGACAGAAACAATGATGTGGTATACCGCTTGGCTACCGTAAGTAAGTGTGCAGAACAGACATGCATTTAATCACTTCTACGATGGCTGATGAAGTCGAGCGTACGGTGTACCCACAGCTAGTGATTAACACTGAATCGTTTACGTATTTAATGCTGTTGAGCTTACATGAGGTTGATAAATAGATTTATTTCGGCTAATGTTTCGACGTCTTCGTTTTTATCACAACCGTGTTGGTGGTCCACAGTTGTTCGTGTTCTCGATGTGGTGTCTTCGTTGTCGTACCGAAACGGGATCTTCTTCAGTGAACACCACACGAATGAGCAATGCTCACCTGGCAGCGCTCTTTTATACAGGGCGGTTGTTGCTGATACGACTATCCGTTGACAATAGTTTGTTTTTTAACGGAGAATCCACCTGCAGCAGTCGGTATTATGAGCTCCGATGCTCCATTCCGGTTCGTCTGCCGTATGCTTTTTCTTCTGGGTTCTTTAACAGTTAGAGCCTTTGCCCACATATCCAGTTTTCCATTCATCTATAATTGATCAAACGCTTGTCTGCCTCAAAATTCGGTAATTTTTTCATCGTTGGTAGTTGCCGACTTTTTCACCCTTTGCATTCCGTTCGCTACTACCGATCATCCCCACACTTGTCGGAGTCACTGCTTTTCCCCCTCAATCCATGGTCATTGTTGGTTCGGAATATTTGTTTGAAAAATCCGAGTTTTTACTCTACGATTGCCACGCCCATCCTTCATCGTTAGCAAGGCACTCGATGTAAGCCTCTATGATGATGATGAATATCATGATGTCACTGGAAGGCCCTTATGTTTAACCAAGGTCCATCAATGCAATTTTTCTACTGCAGTAATCTGAGTAATAAGCCTGAAAAGAGAAGAATCATGATAACTTTGCAACTCACCTCTATCGACTTTGGTTCTTTAATCGGATTTCAGCATTACAAAGCATGCCGTCGGCGCCTGCTCTGTTTCTCCGGATCGCTCTCCTTCATCTGAGATCGTCAACGGCAACTAACCAGTCGAACTTCTTGAGAACATTTACACTATAAGAGGACAGGATAAAGAGTCTATGCTGCAAAGTGAAGACACGGCACACAAAAAGAACAATGTAACAGACACGCCCCTCTTCACTACTGCTACCTGCAACATTCGAGTTCTTATTAGTCGATAGCTTCCTTATCGTTCTCTTCGTTGTTTCGATGTCCATGTGTTGCATTACTACTCTCCCCAATACGAATGGGAAAAATCAACTCTTTCAGCGTTGAAACGATTTGATGCTACTAATGATAGTTTCGCTGGTTCAATATAGAGTGAGATCATGCATAATATCGGCTATTTTCCTAATAAGACATCGTCCACGACTACCACTACATTTGTAAAGAACAATTAATTTGTAAGAGTTAAGAATCATAGTTATGACAATCAGAGCTCGATCTGCCTGTACCTGTACTTCCGACGACAGTTCGTTTTCCGTATGTCACCGTTGTTGGCATACAACTGTTTCAGCGCTGTAATGCAGTATGAGAGACCTAAAACGACGCTGTTAATACTTTAAACTACGGTAACGTAACGGTGATCCAACTTGGGTGCATAGTAGTTCTACAATACTCGTGTGAAATGGCTACTTTTATGTCAGTGTCTAGACTATTAATTAACATATATATTTTTCATTGATAAACTAACACAAGGTTGATAGGAAACTTTACTTGACAAACGTTTATGCACCACCACCTTCTTTAGAGCAGGATTGATCCGAGACATTTCTTCAGATCCGAGACCACAGTTCTTTAGATGTGAGTCTTCGTCGCAGTCACATCGTTTCGTATTCGGCGGAACACCCTGAATGACAAACATTGGACCTATGCTAGGAATTTCGTTGCTAAAATTAGGCACGAACAATAATGAGAGTGCAATTTATCAGAACTTCTTGACTGGATAGGCCTGATTAGTATCCACGACAATCGGAAAATCGTCCACTATAGCGGCTAAGTTTTCTGCTCAAAATCGGCGGTCTCTAAGACGTATTCTAATGGAATACCGTGTGGAATCAACAAGTAACATAAAAAGTAAACCATTTCATCGTAACACTACAGTGTACGAAAAGCATCAAACAATACTTGTCTTGTAATTGACAATCGTAGAATTCCAGTGAGCACTCGGTTCCCATTTCTTTCCGAGAAACGAAAAGTGTTTTCCATCTTCACAAGTTCGTTTGTCATTTGCAAGATTCAATTCATATCATAACTTCTGACTACAATTCAACTGATTTTTGCTCTCTTCTTTCAGCGCTTGAAAAATGGTGGCGCTGATTCTGTTGCTTCTTTTACCAACTTATGCAGCAGGTAAGTCAAGAATTCCTAATATCATTTAAACGTTACTAAAATAAGCTTGGAGGTCTTCGCATAATACATTTTCGAACTCAAAAGATTTCTTATTTTAAGGTGCAATTTTGCGACGATTTTTGATGTTTTTGTCATTTAAGAAGAAGAAATGAAAGGTGAAAAAAAAGAAAAAGAAGAAGAGAAGATAGAAGTAGGACGACAAGTGGGAACAAAACAGAGAGTGATCGAAACGGGCTATCAGATAGCCCGAATGCCTCTTGAGCGATACAGCACTTTCTTGACATTTCTCAATGTCTTTTTGATTATTTTATTCGTTTTTCTTCAAGAATTGCCCGATAGATTCATTGTCCTATAGATGCTATTCAGGACAGCACAATATTATGTCATTTTAAATCGAAAGTGAAAAGGATGTGAACAAGAATAAAATTTAACGGAAAAATGCAGAATCTAGTTGATGCGAAAATCGAAATTTCAAGGAGCCACAGCGTTGCAATGTGCGATGTGGGGCCCATTCATGGACCATAATTGCACCGTAGACTCCGACGGTTTGTCTTCACTCTGAAACGCATTCAGAATCACTAAAACCTTTTTATGCTACCTATAGGCTCCTGTGCACTGCCGCCTGCTCCCTCAGGAACGCGTTGGAACCAGACTGAGGTCGCGAAGGATGACACGGAAATCTCTCTACATTGTATCGATGAGTCAAAAATTCTGATCGGTTGGTATAGAAATAGAGGTTGAAGGCTACATGCCGAAACAATAATGATAATTGTTAGTTTTTTTTAGGAGGAGCGAGCCTTTATTGTGATTCTGGAGAGTGGAGCATGAGAAAGTTGGGATACTGCGAGGACATCTCGAAAATCGGTATCCAGATTTTCACTAGTTATGAGAAAAGAAATAATACAAGAATAACAACAGTAACTACAGCAGTAAATAATACTTCTGAGTTATGACGAATTTGAAGTGTACAGCTTTTTAATAATTAGAAAAAACGGCTCTTCAAAGAGTCCCAACGATCTTTTCATTGTGGCTCCGGCTTAAATCAAAGGCTCAGTCCACGATTGGGTTATCAAAGCCGAGATGAGATCCGATATTTTCATTGGAGATTCCAACAAGGAGTATCTTTTAAGTTTTATTGTACGTGATCCATCATCACATTTACTGTGCGGATCCCAGCACTTCTTGCATTCTATTCGTTCTCCTCACATTCATTGTCCACAAAAGTCTTCGGATATTTCGTGTGTTGTTTCGGCTGATGCTTGAGGTGTTCGTCTTCTTTGCGGATGAGGTCGAACAACCGCCTTTACTTGCTGACGGACCGCATCACTAACCATCAGCAAGCTCGCTAGTGGTGGAAAACCGTGTGTGCTAATCAATAATTACCATCTCTCAAAAAGCAAATGAGCAAAGCGTAATAGCACGAAAGCGACCCTCGACCGGTAGGAGCCAAATGGGAATCTCTAGGAAAGCAGCAGCAAACACAAATGAAATCCTTGCTTGAGTTTCTTGATAACGGTACCTTGAAAAACAGGCATTTATTACTCTAGAGAATTACTATTACTCTTCAGGGAACCCAGTGGTAATGATGCCATTCATTATGCTGGAAACCCAAAATACTCTGGTTCGAGCCCGCCATAGATCCACAGAAATTCCTATGATTCCGGTATGAGAATTTAGTATCAGACTTACCAAAGAGCAGTTCACTTTTTCTGATCCACGTAGTAACCCTTCGCACGACTGTTCCGGAATTCAAGGGACAGTTGACTCAGCCAACATTCAAAGAGATTTATAACGAAGACGGAAATCCTCAAGCAGTGGCGGCAACAACGCGCAACAAATAAAGCGTAATAATATAATAATATGGGTGTAAATAAGCAAAGGATAAAAAAGGATACAGCTCTCGGCGTTGATCGGTCATCGAGAGATACGCCACGCATTCGACATTAGGCATCGTTTTGGAGGTGATTGAATACATATCTGGCTTTTACAATAACTCGCTATGGCCTACCAGTGTATCGAGCCAGTGCTGCTATCGTCCCAGACAAGTCTGGTACCAATTTGCCGACCTCTGAGGGATGGAAGGCTTTGGGATCGATTCCACGTGCATGTTGCAGCGCGCCTCCCACCACTGCGCCACACGCGCCCTCCATAGATGTAAATAAATAACGATAGAAATGGCTTGTTGTTATAGCTGGGAGGCTATGAACGATAGCTGCCATAAGAACACCAAGAGAAGAGCACAGTGTTCGTTTGTAGTTTCTCAAAATGTTGTCTTACTCGTCGTTTCACGGAAATAACAAACATTTGGGAACAATCACTTGTATCACCTGTAATCCTGTTGATTGTCGAGTGACTCGAGCGGGCGCCAATAATTCCTCCATTTTTCCCTGCCGCGTGCAAGAGTAGCCCAGTGGGTTCTGCTCACCCTAGAGACTCGTCGAGCACCATATCTTTCTTCTAGGCTCTTCGTGAAAAACTCTGACCATAGGGTCGGTGGTCTTTCTGCAGTACGTTTGACATACCGAGAAATCCAGTCACTAACAGCTCCTGTCCATCGGCTGTCATTCATACGCACTACGTGTCCGGCCCAACTTATCTTCTACTGTTTGGCGTACAGAATACCAAAGAGCAGTTCACTTTTTCTGATCCACGTAGTAACCCTTCGCACGACTGTTCCGGAATTCAAGGGACAGTTGACTCAGCCAACATTCAAAGAGATTTATAACGAAGACGGAAATCCTCAAGCAGTGGCGGCAACAACGCGCAACAAATAAAGCGTAATAATATAATAATATGGGTGTAAATAAGCAAAGGATAAAAAAGGATACAGCGCTCGGCGTTGATCGGTCATCGAGAGATACGCCACGCATTCGACTTCATTAGGCATCGTTTTGGAGGTGATTGAATACATATCTGGCTTTTACAATAACTCGCTATGGCCTACCAGTGTATCGAGCCAGTGCTGCTATCGTCCCAGACAAGTCTGGTACCAATTTGCCGACCTCTGAGGGATGGAAGGCTTTGGGATCGATTCCACGTGCATGTTGCAGCGCGCCTCCCACCACTGCGCCACACGCGCCCTCCATAGATGTAAATAAATAACGATAGAAATGGCTTGTTGTTATAGCTGGGAGGCTATGAACGATAGCTGCCATAAGAACACCAAGAGAAGAGCACAGTGTTCGTTTGTAGTTTCTCAAAATGTTGTCTTACTCGTCGTTTCACGGAAATAACAAACATTTGGGAACAATCACTTGTATCACCTGTAATCCTGTTGATTGTCGAGTGACTCGAGCGGGCGCCAATAATTCCTCCATTTTTCCCTGCCGCGTGCAAGAGTAGCCCAGTGGGTTCTGCTCACCCTAGAGACTCGTCGAGCACCATATCTTTCTTCTAGGCTCTTCGTGAAAAACTCTGACCATAGGGTCGGTGGTCTTTCTGCAGTACGTTTGACATACCGAGAAATCCAGTCACTAACAGCTCCTGTCCATCGGCTGTCATTCATACGCACTACGTGTCCGGCCCAACTTATCTTCTACTGTTTGGCGTACAGAACGGCATCTTTGATTTTCGATCGTTGGTGCAGGTCGGAGCTTCGGATCCTATACCTTGTGTGAAACGGGATACTCCTAGCATCGTCCTTTCGACTGCGCGTTCGATAACGCTGAGATATTCGTTCCGTTGAGCGTGAATGGGGCAAACAAAATCAATTCGTTCTTCATGAACATCGTTTTCTTTAGATTTAGTCGAAGACCAATTTTTCCACACGCTTTATCAAAGTCCGCAAGCATTCGTTCCGCTTGGCTAATGTCTGGTGTTACAGGGACGATATCATCAGCAAAGCGAAGGTGATATAGTTACCGACCATCGATTTTCACTCCCATATTATCCCATTCCAATGTTCGCATGACGTTCTGGAGGGTGGCCGTAAATAATTTTGGCGAGATTGTATCGCCTTGCCTAACTCCTCTTTTGACGTCAACGTTAATATCGTTGTAGAATGGTGAAATCTTGGTTGTGAAATTTTTGTAAAGCTCACGAAGAATCTTTACGTACTGAGTAGGGACTCCTTGACCACCAAGGGCTTCTGTGACTGCTTCTATCTCAATTGAGTCAAAGGATCAAAGGACTTCTTTAAATCGATGAAAGTGAGACAGCGCCGTCTTTCATACTCTCGCGATATTTGAGTGAGTCTTGTTATCGCGTGGATGTGGTCCATCGTACTAGATCCTTTTCGAAACCCTGCTTGCTCACATAGCTGTCCTTCGTCCTGTCTTCTGTCAATCTTGTTTAGGATGACTCGGGTGAAAAGTTTGTAGACGATTAACAGCAAGCAGATTGAGCGATAGTTGCCGATATCGTGTAGGTCACCCTTCTAGAACAACAACACGGTCTTGCTGGTCTTCCTTGCATTCAGGCAGGTAAGGTGTGAAGAGTCGAACCAGTGTGTTTACGAGGACTGGCGGAAGGTTCTTCAGATGTTCTGATCTTATCCTGTCCGGACCTGGTGTTGTTCAATTTTTCACCGACGAAATGGCATCCCGGATTTCGGAAGGGAGAACCGGTGGTACAACATATCCATCCCCCTTTATTTCATATGACGGGAAGTGGACGCGGCTATCGAAGAGATCTGAGTAGTATTCGTGAATGATTTTCTCCATAGCCTGTCTGGACGCTGTAACTGTTCCGTCCTGACGTTGAAGTGCAATGATCTTGGTCTTGTGATTGGCGAAGCTTCGGTGAGCTTTGTGAATGCTTTTTCAAGCCTCAGTAGCTTCAACAATTACTGCTGCTTTTCTCTCTTTAAGATCTTTTTTATCGCCTATCAGCTCGATGGTTTTTGGAGACGACTTTCGATCTCTCAGCTTTCATAGCTCAAACGTGAAAATGTTGGATGAGCAGATCGTATTCCTCGTCGATGTTATCGACAACGGTATTTTTCCAGCAGCCGACTAATGATTGAATATTTCCCACTTTATGGTGGTTCTCTGACTTCGGTTTTTGAATTTAGCGGCTTTTTCTCCTTTCTGCGAGAAATAGGATCTTGCACGAAAGAGACGGTGGTCTGATCCCGTGTAGAATTTTGGTACAACAGCGACATCGGTTAGGCAAAACTTTCTGTTTACGATGATGTGGTCTGTTTCGTTATGGTATTCTCCATTGGGAGCCTACCACGTACACCGTTGAGGGTGGGGCTTCTGTAATTGTGAGTTACCATGGATGGTCTTGGTAGTTATAATAAACTCAGCCGCTCACCATGTTCGTTCGACTGTAATCCATGGGTCCCAATGTGGCATTCATTAAAAGTTTTTCTTGGTCCAATCGTGGCATTGAAATTTCCATTGATGAATTTGAAGCCTTTTCTATAGAACTTTTCATGTCCATGTAGAACGCTTCGACTTCTTCTTCGTCACAGTATGTTGTCGGCGCTAAACGACAAAGACTGTCAAAGTCGATGTTGATCCACATCTTTTGTCTTTTAAAGTTAAGAAATCTCCGGAGAATCCTTTCATGATGCTATAGATCAAATATTTCAGGAAAAGTGGTTCACGTTTTCGATGACGGGAGAGTCGTGGTCCGTTATAATAACAGTATGTTTACTTATCACGAATATTTTCTTAAGGCTTCCGAGTGGTGGTTGCATTACAACGAAATGGAACCTTGTCTTTTTACGAGTGGCATGTGTTTTTGATTACTCACTTGTTTATCTTCATGATTTTCAGTTTATGTTCTAGCTGGTACGAAGAAACAACTGAAGGTTACTAGTTTTGTGGGTCAGTTGATTCTTTGTTTGTGGAAATCTAGGCAGTGCTTGACAAATCATTCAACGAAATTTTTCCTCGAAGCTTCGAGAAGTACTCCTGGAAGTTGTCCTATCGTTTATGTAATTGTTTACTAACCGTTTTTTTGTCTACTGCCTACTCTTTTTGATGGCAGGGTATATTGCGAAATATAACTTTAATGAAGCTGAGATATTTGCAAAACTCTGGACCGCAGGTGTCTATGGTGGGGAACGAACGCGCTATTGTCCTTTTCGGGGAGTAACGCGCTCACCACCACACCATGCGGGTCCTTCGTTTCGCCTGTCTCTCAGCTAGTTCTATCGATCTTTTGCCATCAGCAATCACCCAAAAATGGCAAAAGATCGATAGAACTAGCTGAGAGACAGGCGAAACGATTGCCGTTCCCCACCATAAACACCTGCGGTCCAGAGTTTTGCAAATATCTCAGCTTAATTAAAGTTATATTGTTTACTAAGTTATTCAGTCATTGGTTGACCTATACTGAAGTATTGGATTAATGTAAATGATGTGAGCTATGACGACCAGGAGGATCGTGGACCTGTAGCAACAGCAGTTGACGGACATTTAATGTTGACAAACGAAGCTGACCGTTTAAAAACTGCTCGTAGGATTGTAGAACAGCACGACGTTGACCAGTCAGCGATTCTAAAAAGGAGCGAAGAAGTAGAAAATCTTAGAGCACAAACATCCTCTGCCCTACATTTCTGTTCCTTTGGAAAAGCGACCGGCGTTTGATTGTGAAATTGCACCAAACAATGTTGTGGTGGCAGGAATAATTTGTTGCCGATTCCCGAATCTAGGAGAAATGACCGCAGCAAAAACTTCTTCTACGAAATAGAAGAAATACATGGAAAAGTTAAAGCCTTGATCAATAGGAATGGTCCAAACTTCTGAACAGTAATGAACATACACACGGTGTCCGACTAGTGTTGCAAAATTGAAGGAGTTCGACTACGAATCGTTGCCCCATCCAACGACGCCACTGGCTCTCTCGCTGAACGATGACCATTTTCCTCGAATACCACGTCCAAAGTCGAATTTTGAGCAATCAAGAATTTCGTCGTTTCCAGAGCAGTAAAATTTTATGTCACCGGAATAAATAAACTTGCACCTCCATGAGAACAATGAGTGCAGACTGAAAAGGTTTCTATTTTTATTAATGACGCCTCATTTAAGAGGAGCTGTAACATTCTAAAACTCTTTCGTTTTTTGGTGCATTCGATTCAAAAATGTATTAGCAGTGTTCTATCAATCATTTTTTTAAAAGAAAAAACAATCAGTGATCTTTGTGTTAAGCGTACCAGGCCGTCTACATGGTGAACGAATACAAGGGCCCTGTTGGTGAGGGTTTTGTTCTTCCTTTTCTTTTGTTTTTCAAAAAATTGTAAAATTGGCCAACTTTGGGTAGGAATGTTGATACAATCGAGTAGCTTTTGACTAATTTAGGTCTGAGTAGAGATTCAAATTAGGAAACCCACGAAATAGGAAGTAAGCTTGATCAGAATATGATTCAGAGAACGATGGTGTCTACGAGGTGAAAGACGATATACTGTTCAGGGATGGTAACCCTCTGCATCAATGTCACGGTACGTTAATGAGAAACCGCATAGTCAAAATGTAACAACAGTGACCGGCAGCACAGTTGGAAGGATGCACAACCTACACACGCTGGTCGTTAGTCCGATCTCGCATCCCGAACTAACTAACTAGGCCCTTCATCCCTCCGGGCTTGGCTGATGAGTACCACACTTGTTCAGGGCGATAGAAGCATTGACTTAACACATCGCTTATTCTGCGCACATCATTATTGTATAAATGGAATAAGTATTCATTCACCTCGACAATGCTTCATGAAGCCGAACACTTGGCCTTACTTATCCTTAAGGGAACGTCAACACAGAGCACTTTGTTCTTTCATAAGATCGTTACCATCGCAATATTAAAATTTTTAGTACCATTAGTTCAAAATATTTGTTGTGTGCTTTAGATCAATCTTATAGGAAAGAAAAGATACAGTGAAGATTTCAGGAAACACGCTTATGATTCTAGATGACTATGGCATCGATCTAACACTGCCGAGAAGTGCGTTGTAAAAACAATTCCGATTCTCATTCAGATATGAGTCATTAGTTTTTAATATCTTACGAGAATTCAGAGTATCCACGACAGCTATTTCGGTTCTTCCCGCAAGTCCTGGACGGGATTCTCTATGTCGACGGTTTAGCTGTAGCCAAGAAAGGTATCCCCGCCTCTAGATCAACAGCTCGCTCAGTGGTGAATCCGCCGTTTTTCAGTTGGTGCGAGCACTAAGAGACTCGAGGGTACTTTCACAGTTGGCGATGGGAAAATCTACCGGAATGGAAAAGTAGTTGCTGAGGCGGTTCTTCAAGCGACGGCGATACGTTCGTGACGTCATTCGTTGATATTGTTCTATTTTCACTAAGTTTTTTTTTAAAATCATATTTTGAGATAAATGGCTAATGTTATAATGTTGATCGTGATGACAATCGTGGACACACCGCCGTGGTGGTTGTGCAGAATGATTTTTTTTTTTGATGAAATGTCGACGAAAAGCCTAAAGGCTTAGCTGGACCAAGAAACTGACCTAATTTCTCAGAACAGAATGATAATTAGAAGCACCATCTTATCCTTGACCTATGCACTATGTATGTTCTCTCACTTAACTAAATTTGGAACTACTAAGTCTGGTTTCCTTTCGCTTCTTTTTTCAAACCTAATTCTACGCTTGTGGTGATCATAGATCACTGATTATGAAACAGGGTAGAAAAATAGTCACAGAAAAAGAAGGAATGGATAAAAATTTAAGAAAGTAAGAAACCACACTTCGCTTGCTGTGGTGAGCATGTTCTATCGGAGATAGCTCTCAAAGTTCAAAGTTTTTTAAGACCAAAGAGGACAAATTTAGAACTCAATTTAGCTCGGATAACATTGAGTTCAAACAAGTTTCTCTAAATTAATGCGTATTACTGATGTTCACAAGGGCGCGTGTGGCGCAGTGGTTGGAGGTGCCACTGCGACACGCACGTGGAATCGATTCCTGCGCCCATGGCCCACCAAGTCTTCCATCCCTCCGGGGTCAACAGATTGGTACCAGACTTGTCTGGAAGGATAGCAGCACTGGCTCGATACATCGGCAGGCCACCGCGAGTCATTGTAAAGGCCGGATATGCATTCAATCACCTCCAACGATACTTAATAAAGTCGAATGCATGGCGCATCCCTCAGGGACTGATCAACGCCGAGAGCTTTATCCTTTTACTGATGTTCACTGAGAAGCTAATACAAGGATGATAAAAAACCTTATTTGGGTAGTGTTTTGGCGCCCTTGCTTTCCTCCAATCCGGGTGGGTCCGGGTCGATTGCCCACAGCTGCTTCTTCCTCTGATGTGAGCCTTCATGATCGCATCGAGTCGAATCCAGTGGAGCACCGCTCAAATGGAGTAGCCTCATTAGGCAACGTTCTTTTATGTAGGATGGTTGTAGATGCTGATTGTCCATTGATAATCGTTCCTTTTTCTTTCGACAATCAAGTTCGAGTTCAATCCAGCTCTTAAGAAGGCGAAGACACAAAAACGTTAGCCGACTAAATTTCTATTAACCTCATGCTAGCTAGATCATCTTAATTGGTTAGTTAACTCTCAGGACTTGGATATGACATCCATTGAAAGAAGTCATTCTAGCAGTTGCTTAATGACAATCTGAAACTTTCAAATGTAATTGTAAAATTATGGGCCATATACAGATCGTACTACCAGCAGTGGAACCTTCTGGTGCATCAGCTGATATTTACAATGATTTAGTTACTTTCTCGCTATTTTGTTCTGCAATGCTGCTTTCCAACTTCCACTTCGCGAACTAGAAAGCGACTACTCATTTGCTTCGGAATTTCATTTGGATAAAGGCAAAAATTGGAATTGTAGTGGACTTTTTCATGGGTCCTGGATCAGATTGGCTGATAGCTCTTATCTCCAGCAATGTTTTCGACAGACGCTCACACTGCTTACAAAATGATACGTGTGCGTGTATGGCCATGAGTATGAAAAGCGTTAAGATGAAAAACTGAATGCATAACAAGAGTCAGTTCTTCATATTCGCATAAGTGCTCTCATATTGCGTCCGAATTTCCGCCTCATTTGAGAATCGAAAGCTAACGCAATACGGACGAGTCTTGAAACAACATCATTCGCGGCTGCAAATAGCGCAGGCTCAGAAATCGCCGCTAAATGTCACGCAATGAATAAGTGAAGGCGCAGTGAGGTCCGGATTCGGTGGCTGTTTCCATGGATGCTCGAAACCGGGTCTGTGATAGGCCCTTCTGGAGAACGAGACACACGATGAGAGCTGAGTGGCGTGGGCCTCTCGAACTCAACGAAGAGGTCCGCTCCGCCTGCTCACCATCACGGTTGCACTGGATGTCCGTATCGGCCCTCACCGCTGTCCACTTATGGCTACTCGGGAACTCAAAATCCCCGTCGAGTTGTTTTTAACATAAAATTCTCACTCACTTCAAATGAGAAGTAGCTAGTAATTTCCTTTCGAGTTGCACATTTTCACAGATTGTAGTTTTCTATGGTTTCCTGCTTAACTCCTAAAAAAACTAACAACTCCTCAAGATACCAAAGCAATCCAGATACTCGTGGCAAATATGCATTGATAAATAGGATGAAATGATTTTGTCATTTCTTGTGATTTTTTTGCCTTCTCAGCTCAATTTTGAAGTTCTTTTAGATACTGTAAACAAATTTTGGCGAGCTAACAAAAACTGTAGTCGCCCAATAAGTTTTTATTGAATTCATATCTCTGCACCATGACAAAAGAGTTACGGAGAAACCTCATCTTTAGCTACGCCTTTTCAGACTTTCTAAGACTCCTTTTTTTTTCGAGAAACTAAAACTCAGCCCAGCTGCAAAATAATTCAAAGAATTGGCTCAGACACTTAGAAATCCGGACATACAGAACTAAGCAGCGCTGATCTGGCAATGATTTAGACCCAAACAACAGCGTTGTCACTTGAACCGGGATCGAGTCGAGAGCACTCGACCCGAAATCGCTTTTCCGGAAATCTCGTCCTCAGTGTGCGCAGTTTTTCCTGGCGAATCCGTCGGCGTGGTTTTTAGGTCTCCTTTTTCTGCTGTCTATGTAATATCAAAGAAATCTATTAAACAAAAGTGCTTTAGAATGTGTTCATGAGGGTTAATAATTGTCACAAAATATACCGCTACTTGTTCACAATTGGAAAAGAATATTACTTGAAATTACTCTATATTTCAGCTTTTCGATGCTTTTCACCACAATCTGCGTCGTTTTGTGGTACACTGTGGCTGCACTCAGATATCCTAATGAGATTACAGATACCCCGCTAGTACTGTGTGAACCAGAACGAATTGTCATAAAGGTGTAGTTCTTCATTACACTACCTCCTGTCTTATAGCAGCGGTTCTGATCACAAGCAACATCACAGAACGTCCTCAGCCACTCTTAGCTCATATTTTTTCAAGTTGTTTTTACTTATTTGACACATTTGGAAAGATGCGTATTCATTTCAATGCGTTCGCTGCCAAAGACTTTTTGGGTCTTTCAATTATAGAATCTAAGCTCAATGTGAGCTTTTTCACGAAAATCCAAGTCATTAAAGTCTTCAGAAATTTGGCAATATTTCGGTGAGCTCATACATGGTTTTCCCAGGTTTCTTTGTTGTGGTTTTTTTTTTTTTTTTGAGCGACGAACAGATCGAAGCAACGAAATTCAGTCCCGGTGAAGCCATTATTGATACTAGCTGCAATCTTGATTATGTTCAAATTTTTAACATTTTCTGAAACTTGAGGAGAACTGAAATTAATATGACGTTTGAACAACTAATGTTCTACTATTAGAGCTCTGGAAGCATAAGGGAGGGAAAGGCATCTTCCTTAAGTTTGCCAAGTTCCCAACTCTTCAAGTGTTGGAGTTAATGAAAAGTTACCAGCCGTTTCAAAAATGCACATCGTCACAAATCTGTTAGAAGACCTTCTGTAAAAGCTGAGAAAGGCATGTAGGCCAAACAGTGGTTCCGGTGATTTTTGAGCCTGCCCCTTCTTCACTTGACTGGTTTTATTTTTAGATGGTTTGCAACCAGTTGTTTTTAGTTTTCTTGGTTTTAGATTCATACAACGTCGTCGAATCCTTCTCACATCTATGCCGATAATTTCGCCGACGATCCTGACTGCTCATCCCGAAATATGAACAAGGTCTCACTGAGGCATGGGATGTGCGGAATGAGTACTGAAGAAACGGTGAGTGGTGATGACACTCGCAACATTTCGAGAATACCGCTGAATGCTTGTGTTACTCAGAAGATTGAACCCAGCTTCCGAACTGTTAAACTATTATTACTTATTTATTTTACATCAGCCGTCGTCGCATCCACTGTGCGGACCTCCGCAGTTCCTGCATTCAATTCGTTTTCGTAACATTCATAATCGAAATGGTCTTGGAACATTTTGCGTGTTGTTTCTGCTGCTACTAGATGGTTTGGTCTTTGTTACGAATGTCGTAGAATCTGGTCGAGACGGTTCCCTTTGCCATCTTGGAAATGGCGAGCTAAGACGTTCCCATGTTCCCGTTCGGAGATATTAAACCAGTAAAAACGGTGTATAACTATTACTGATTTTCTCACAGGACTTAGGGCGCGTGTGGCGCAGTGGTTGGAGGCGCCACTGCGGCGCGCACGTGAAAATGCGCCCATGGCTCACCAAGCCTTCCATCCCTCCGGGGTCGGCAAATTGGTACCAGACTTGTCTGGGAGGATAGCAGCACTGGCTCGATACATCGGCCGGCCACCGCGAGTCATTGTAAAGGCCAGATATGCATTCAATCACCTCCAACGATGCTCAATGAAGTCGAATGCATGGCGCATCCCTCAGGGATTGATCAACGCCGAGAGCTTTATCCTTTATCCTTTTATCCTCACAGGACTCGTGTAGTGCCATGTTCAGAGATGTTCTGCGGTACACGCCCGCCCGTTACTGGTTCGATCGCGCAGTCCAGGTTTACCAAGCCTTCCATCATTCCAGGATCAGCAAATTGCTATCAAAATTTTTTGGACGAATAGTAGAGCTGGCAGCAGTAGCACACATGAAAATCATGCTCGCTCTAGAAAAGTGTCATCTATTTGAATAGAGAGGAGAACAATGTACTTCAATGTTTTCATCAACTAGATGGGAACGAACTGCAATGAAAATAGCACTGAAATCTTCAAAACATAGTATGGGTTTACGGATGAATGATATTTTCGTTTATGTAATTTTCGATATTTTTTGAAAACAGCTCAATCAGAAAATTAATGCTTTCGTACGATTAACAAGCATACTTTGATAGGACATCATCCTATAGAAGACTCCAAGCGAATACGTTCTTCAAATGAGTGCAGAATTGGAGATATTTAAGCTTAAGTCCATTTATAAAGCTTTAAACATGAATAATGGAAAGTCGTTGAGCCACCGAAAACGATGCAACATGTCCGAGATTGGTGGCTGTCACCCTCAGCGCACACACATCTCGCCGCATCGCATCAGTGGGAGGCGAATGGCAAAAGTTCACAATAATGTCAATCATCTTTCTACGTATGGACGAATTTTTGTAGTAGATTTTCCATCATGGCGATTCTTTCACAGGACAATCCTTCTGGCGTGATACAACGAGTGTGCATCTCCGTCCAGTTGCACCCACTCTTCGTCACCGACGCCGACAGAAGTTATTGCGCGCAGTGTGTGTACGTCAAAAGCCATGTGGTCGGCGATTTCGAATCGTCACTGGACATCAGGTGAGAATGCAATGCTTCTGCTGAAACATCGTACGTTTCTACACTGAGTTAATGCGCTCTGAATCTGATAATGACTTTCTTTCTGCAATTCATCATTATTGTAAGAAATCATGAATTGATGAGATTTTGCTATGACGTAAATAATTGAGTAGACAAAAGAGAGCAAATGGAAGAAAAATGTTCAATAAGTTCTTAAATAGTGACGAATTTGATGCTTGTCAGTGAGTCGCTGCCGACGGAACTCGCGCCGCAGTTCGACTTGGAGGCGATGCCGAAGTGCTCGTACACTATCCGGAAGGGCTCGGAGAGCGGTCCTGAGGTGCACTACGCCGTCGTCGGCGAGAGCGTCTACCACGTCTGGCGGTGTCCAGGAGGTACTCGGATGGCTTCTTTCTTCCGTCAGACGTCAGCTAGCTGGTGATGAGCAGCAAGAGCCTACTTTGGCCTTCATCGATTCATCGTTTTTATTTCTTTTTCAGTTCCTTGATATTACATCTAACTGTGGCAAATAGTTGCTAATATTTTTTACTCAACTATAGCACGTAGTTACTATTCATTTCTTCCACGTCATATCTCCGCTTTTTTCGACCACTGCTTAGTTGCTCAAGTTGATAAGGAGACCACCATTATTTTTATGACTACTATCTCTGTCCATTATTACTGAGAAACAAGCGAAACGAAGGACCCGCAAGGTGTGGTGGTGAACACGTTAGCCCTTTAATAGCGTTTTCGTTCCTCACCACTGACACCTGCGGTCCGGGGTTTTGTGAATATCTCAGCATCATTGTTATTGCCCATTTTCATTTACACAGTTTTTATAGAAAATATAGAATCCCTACCACCATTTAAGAAGTCTATAAAAAAAAGTATTTGCTCATATATTTATTTGTTCCACATTCACTTACGAAATCAATAACAAAAATATCTCTGTTAATCTTATCAATATTTTCACAGGATTCTCATTTATTTTCTTCGCTTAGTTATATTTTGATCCTAGCTTCCACTAGTTTCAGAGAATACCGGAATTCTCGTACAAAACTGTTTCGTCGAGGACGGTCAAGGTAACAGAATACTCATCATCGATCAGAATGGGTTAGTAACGTCTGCTAGTAATTTCATTGACAATTCAACGAATGTAAAAATAAACTGTCAAAACTTTTTTCATGCGAAAATGACGAAATGCTGACAAGGGTGTGGCGTGCTAGTCGAAAAGTTTACCGTTCGTGTACAAAAGTTGGTTCTGTTCCGAAAGCATGGAACGGTGCACAGGAGACCATGGAAGGCGCCGTAAGGTGTGCAACACGCGTCGATTGCCAACGACCAGCACAAAAAGCCGAATTATAGAACGAAAACCACAACAGAAACAACAAGGCGGTCTTCTGGAGCAACTTTTGCCAAGCTGACCCACCTATGATTCGCCGTTAGAGCGGCCGAAAATTGGACGCACAAAACGTTAAACGATAAGAGAAATAAAGGCCATTAATCAACAGAATAGAACTCCTACAAGAATTTACTAGATACTGGGTGATTCAGTGATCCTCAAGCACGGGTTCAATCCGCGTGGAGAAAATGAGATCGATCACATTTGTGTGGTGGGCACTGAACTCAACGCATATTGACCACTGAACCCCTAAGAGAACTGTGCCCTCTCTACAATTTTCGCTCCACAGTTCTGTCTTTCCACGTACCTTTCCAGTCGTATCTACTCTTTTTTTGCCCTTCTACCCATTCTCTATCGTTTATACTTGCGTATTTTTGGAATATATAATTGTGGTGATGAGAAATGTCTTATCTACCATCCGACTAAAATGCTGTCAACCTTTGATGGTCGCTTCTACAACATGAGCTGAACGCACCCTTACATTTTCATGGATCTTTTATTTCTATCTATATCTTAACGGAACGGAGATACGAATCTGCAGCGCTTCCTAATCAACCGTGTGTAGAAGGCGCACGTTAGGCGACGATGTGGTTCCTGCAAGTGTTATAAAATAAGAGCCACTTTCATCTTTAACCCAACATATCTCAGCTGATAGTAAATTTAAAAAAAAAGGAATCTAGCAGCATCTACATCCTTTCAAACCGTAAAGATGGCGCGCATTTACAAAGCTAATATTTTACAGTTCCAATGTAAGCTTGAAAAATGTCTGTTACAAAGACAACATGTGAAATGGATTTTTCTCCCTCCGTAATCTGTGCTGATTTTTCCTTCCCAATCAATTTTTGAAGTACATGTAAAGGGTTAAATTTTGTCAATTTCTGATAACTAGTCGCAATTTATATAGAAAGGTTCGCTATGCATTTGTTGGCTAGAAAATTTATATATTGAAGCGCTGTACTTAGGTGTGGAGTCGATCAATATGTAATGGCAACACCGGAGTACAGCTCGGACTTGACGTCTGCATTTCAGGTGGCTCATGTCGTTTTTTTCCACATGGTCGATCAAAAATTATTTAAAAAACTAATTATTACTGCGAGTTTTGTGGTGGTGATAGATTTCCGTTGATGATAGTGAATTCCTAACTGGTTTCTCTTTTTCCAATTTCTCTTAAGGTTCTGTTGTCCAATTTTGATCAGTATCAGTATTTCACAGAATGTCTTCTACTTCAATGCTCCCTTACAACGGTCTCATAACTGTAGTTGTTTTTTCTTCACTTAATAGCACTATTTGTTGGGGAATAACATTTTACGGGAATATTAGAATAATTGATATGAGCAGTTTTAATAATTTAGGAGACACGTGTCTTCAAATTCGCTCAGAGAACAATCATCCGCTTCATCTGCCAAATCCGAATTTGTTTACGAAGTGACGAGTGCGAAAAGCTTACGGTAGGCGGGAATTTCAGCTTTGGAAAAAAACATAGAACATAAGTAAACATTTTGAATTTTACAGATAAGAGAGTGATGAATTCCTTGTGAAGGACTTTATAGGATAAATTTTTCTGTCCAGAAGTCAGGGACTCAAATTTATTTCCGGAACAATAGGATAGAAACATAAAGTAAATGAATCAACAAAGTGTTTGCCATGATAACGGGATAGTTTCCTGCAAAATCGGAATCTATGGCGTTGGGGTAACCACCTCGGTGGGGTCATGGACAGTTTTTTTTCTACAAACAGACAGATTTAGAAACCGCTCTTAGTCGCCCGCTAATCAGACCAGTTTCAGCCACCCAGCACCTGCCCCACTCTTCAGGAGCGCCTCGCGAGCGTCAAGCCTCTCCGGGACGAGCCGCTAGACGGCACAAAGCGGATCCTAAAGCTCGAACAGTTCGATTTACCTCTTTTGCTATTCCTCATCTTACCGTTCATTCACTTTGTAATTATATCAAAAACTGCTTACGAGCCTTATTATTCCTACTATTACTTCTATTATTAATGTTAATAGTATTGACTAGCAAAATAACACCGGAGGTTCAGTAACAAGTCAGAGGATATCTCACCTTAATTTTCGAAAATTACTTGATACTTGATGCTTGAATGGCCCCGTCGTCACTGGTTGTGCGAGCCCCAGCATAATCTCCATTTTTCGGAGATTTACTGGTTAAGCCATTATGGTTCATTGGAGTCCCGAGATCAGCCTGGCCAAAGTCTCAGCTTGGGAGACCCTGTCGGGGGATGAATCTCTCGCTGTACATCGCAGTCCGACACACAGGAACACCTCCCAGCTACGATGAGACGGTAAATTGTTGGGAGGTTTTTTTCGGGAAATACTGACAATAATTCCAGAAGTTTTGATGTTGGTTTCGAAGTGCCCTAGATAGAGTAGTCGTAGAGAATGGACATCACCAAACACTACAAATTTTTATATCTATGCATTACTTGTTTAAAGTTTATTGCTCTAACAAATCAACAACGACATCAACGCCAATGCTTGCACAAACTCTTCGAAATGACTCGCCCAGGCATTAACGCGGATCTGTGGTGTCCACAGCAGTTCCTACCAATATCCGACCATCTTTAGTGAGCCCGTGGTGCACACGACCCATATCCATACAGTTATCTCGCTTTTCTCAAATTTCTGAATGGATGAATCTAGCGGATTTGACATTAGGTTCAGCCGATTCCAGTAAGGTCTTTCGGAAAATTCGTTGTCGTTTTCGTTCCATGCGCAACCACACATTGCTTCTTGAAGATCGTACTGGGGTTTTCCTATTCTTAGAGGAAGAACGCTCTTGTCGGAAGCTCACCTGTTAGATTTGTTGTTGATGTTCACGAATTTATTCATGAAAAATTGGAGAGATTTATTAGTTTTAGTGATTCCTCTCCTGGCCATCACTTAATTTGAAACATTTTAATTTTATGACATCCTTCCTCATTCACAAACATCGATTTTTCCGCACGGGATTAGGAGTTGCCAGTCGCCTTGAGAACTAAGAGAAATTTCAGAGACTGGAAAATTTCATTTCGATCACAAAACTTCTTCGATACTACGCATTTCAGTCTCCAGAACCTCCTTGGATTTGCCTACGGATTCCCTTTAGTCGTTTCACAGATCACTGAGGGTATAGTAGTTCTTGGCTCGAAACTCCTCTTTGACTACCGTTGGATGTATAAGCGAGCTATCCGAAGACTTCCGGTATTTCCATTGCACTTCTGGTATTGCCATTGCGTCTAGTTCATTCTTTATTTTTTACGATTTCTTTTATGACACTATGTTTGTTACGATAAATACATGGATCCGCCTACTGTTTACTGGTTTACTGCAAGTGCACGGCTGGATTTTCACTTACTGTCAACAATTCGTTCCTTTCTTTCGTGGTTTGATAGTCTTCTGGCCAGTTTTTAGTCGAGTTTTAAAGCTTTTTGCCAGGTCTGCGGCAGACTCCCCGCTTCTCGCAGGGCATCAAGTACGTTCGTGATGTGAACATGCTTATATAGCTGCTGAAGACGAAACTGGAAAGGGAGCACTTGATGTGAAATGAAATGGATTACAGTGCAAACAAAGGAACTGATTCATACATGTAGCACAGAGATATACAAGCAATGCATACGTAGGCGTTGGTTTGACCATGCGTGTCATGTTTGAACCCCACAATCCCTTCTATGATTGCCAATTTGGTGGCAGAGACTTGTCTGGGAAGACAAATGCACTGATTTGATATATCAGTAAGCCCTCAGAACTCATTCTAGAAGCCAAGGCTTATTATAACTCACGTAGATATTCGCCCTTGCTACTTTCTTTCAGAATTCCGATTTTGAGATTTTGCAGGTAGTTTTCAGACCAACCCCATTCTTCGCAGATGAAGGCGTTTCACCGAAAAAAGTCAAACCTCCATCAAGCAAGCCAGAAGATGTTGTCAAACAGAATACCACTGTCGGAAGTATATACTTCGGGTAGGATCAGATAATTTTTTTAAAATCAATAACCACAAAAGATTTCTAGTTATCTTAGTGTTTTTAAGTAAAGCTATGTTAAAGTCTTTTTACTTCTGTTTAGCAAACACGAGGTGTTATTTTATTTCTTTATTTACTTACAAGCTGACGTTTCGGCGGATTTCGCCTTTAAACAGAGCCTGGAAAGGTCAAGTTGACTGAAATCTACATGGCCAAACACCTCCATAACCAAACAGAGAAAATGGTAAACCAAAATTTCAATCACATTGAACACAGAGTCTTTGCACACTCACCGATTTCTATGAGCCTTCCACTTAATATGTTATGTGGAGACCAACCGCACAGTGTTCACATGGAAACGTAATGTGCCCGTCCCATCGGAATAACAGCCTTATATACTGCCCAATATCACACGTGATAATGAGGTATTCCTCCTTGCGGTTTATTTTCGGATTCTTGGAATTAATCCAGAATGCCTCGAAAATTTTACGCGCTTGAATGGTCATGAACTAAGATGTTTTTACTACTTGGCTTTCGGTACCATTTCGTAACGTAGCCGTTTTTTGATAGGTTAATTTGCACGTTCAGAAATGGAAGCCAGTTTTCTCGTGGTTTCTCTCGGGTGAATTTAATATGCTCTGACTGTTCGTTCAGCAACTCGAAACATTTGTCAATTTCTTCTTCTGTTGAACAAATGATCAAGCCGTCATCTACGTAGACGTAGATGGCTGGAAGCCCATCTAACGAACACCCAAATGATCCTGGATCGTTAACGTAACGCGCAATCCAACAACGCGTACGTGATTGAGTCCTTCGACGTCACCGCCCTCTATACAAACGTGTCGAATGACTCCGCTATGCAAGCCGTTCGCGAGCTCCTTATACAACAAAAAAGGAGCAATAAACATGTATGGCTTCTCGATTTAGCAGCTTAATGACACTCTTAACGGAGTGCCTAAACTGCTCAATCTTCAGATGGTCCGGGAGGTATTACGCACAAATGAGAGGGTTGGCAACGGGACAACGACTAACACTAAGCTTTGCCATTGCATATATGTCTAAGGTGGAAGCACCAGTGATCGACCTCGGGCCGTTACTCTACTGTAGGTATATAGATGACGGCTTGATCATTTTTTCAACAGAGGAAGAAATTGACAAATGTTTCGAGTTGCTGAACGAACAGTCAGAGTATATTAAATTCACCAAAGAGAAACCGCGAGAAAACCTGCTTCCATTTCTGAACGTGCAAATTAACCTATCAGAAAACGGCTACGTTACGAAATGGTACCGAAAGCCAAGTAGTAAAAACATCTTAGTTCATTAACTCTTCTCTCACCTCTCTCACACGAAAAGGGCACTTGTGAGAAACATGTTTCGAAGAGCTACCAACGTGTGCATAGGAAGGGAGCAGAGAGAGGAGTCGCGGAACTTGGCGCGGCAAATAGCTATTTTCAATGGCTACGAAACGGTAGCTCGGGATAGGTGTAGAGAAAATCACAGGCCCTTCTGCGATGACTCTAGCAGCAATAAGGTCCCATTTATCCTACCCTTTATTTCAAATGAAGTACGTGCAACTATAAAATGCTGTTTAAGAAGGGTCGGTCTAGAGAACTCGGTAACGATAGTTGAAATGCCACCGAGTAATGTAAGACGCCTGCTAGTTCTTAACCGCTTATACGACCGTCTATGTGCAACACAAAATTGCATCTCTGAGGAAGGCGAAATCCGTCGAAACGTCAGCTTGTAAGTAAATAAAGAAATAAAATAACACCTCGTGTTTGCTAAACAGAAGTAAAAAGAATTATTTCATCAATGCCGAGGTTAATAGAAAGTCGGACGTGGGATTTACTATGTTAAAGTGTCTGTGGTGTAAATCCGAAACCAATTTCAGCTTAAACAAGAAAGATGGAGCAGAATACAGTATGCCGCACTGTTGCAACGTGCCACAATATGAAAAAACGAGAATAAAAAACAGTAGATATAATGAGGTATTAAGTGATGTACTTGGTGACCCGCATAGTTAGAAATGTTCGGAGCACAGTGAATACAAACTGTTTTAAGACTAAAATATCACATATTAAGTCTCCATCCGACGCAACTGGTGTAGAACTCCAACACCCTAATACTCTCGTGACGACGCCTATTCTCGGGTTTGCTGTTGTGTGGACGGCGCCCACTTTTCCGCCCCTGTGAGCTTACTGGTTTTCTGAAAACGAACAACAATTTTTCAATAACTAGAAGATGTCGTGGATTGTGAACACGAATGGATTGTAGAAAAGAGCTATGGGTATGAACAATGTTATAGGTGCTATTTCATAGATGCTATTATAGTCCATCATACACATTACTATCGGTATCCCTACGTGGTTTACGATTTATGGGTCTATATCTCAATATTTTTTGTACCCATGCACTCCATACGATAACTATCATCTACTACAGCAATATAGCAGGCGATTAGCGCTCAAATTTATGGTTGGTGATCTCGTTCGGAAAATGGTTTCTTGTATATTTCTATGTGCAAGAGAGCTTTTCCCGCGATCAACACCAACGTAATATCTACATTCTGAAAGCTATCAGTTGAGAACAAAAAGCTTAGGAAAGTAGTCACATGCGTTAAAATAAAACACCGAAAAAAATGAGACCTATATGTGTCTTGTCACCCATTTCCGGAAAACTATTATGGCACCTTTAGGTTCTATTCATCGCGATAGTGTTAATCGATTTCGTGAAACAGCACCACTATTTCGAACGACAGAACAGATAAACATTAAACACCATATAAAGGCAGAATTTCCAAGAAAAGAGACACGGCAAAAGCACGTTCCGAAAATGTGAAAAGATGTTAGTCCATAAGATTTGACATGTGGTGCCTCCATCAATACACCTAGTTTGATACTTGGAATGTCTTCACGCACGTAGGCCTAGGCTGAATTTCTATCAGAGTGGTGTTATGTTGAATACGAAATTGTTTGCTTATTGTAATCTTTAGCGGTGTTCGTGCATTCGTCGGTTGTCCCTGAATTCACTTAAAGACAACTTAACAGGAAGAACCGTTCGTCATCATAAAAATGATGAATAGAGGAATGCTAACGACAACAGCAATGACAAGATAAAGAATAGAATAAATAATTTGAAGAATAAATAACAGCAAAGAATTCGTCGTTTCCTCTCTCAGCAATCGCAAGGTTATTAAACAGCATACGCTTACTTCCATATAATAACACACATACAACACAATCGTAGCTGACGTTTCGCCAGAATCGCCTTCTTCAGAGCTGCTTTTTTCACCTGTCTTCCACCGAGGAAGAACTTCTTATTGTATAGAAGTAAACGAATGCTGTTTAACAACCTTGCGACTGCTGAGAGAAGAAAACGACGAACTCATAATCCAATGCAGAGGTTAATAGAAAGTCGAACCTGGGTATTTTAACAGCAAAGAGTATACTGAACCGTATTGGAGAGTAGAAGTACAACAAGGAATCTTATTACCTATTACTTGACGTCCCTCATTTCGTGTACAGGTATATTAGTTAATTACTAGTAGCTATAAAACAAAAAGTGCCTGAACGATTCTCTCAAAGCAGCTCGTAAGCTGGCAATTTCAGCTATGACCCGGCGCGTCACCGTCGCGAGCTCTCTGGACAGCGCTTCTCGACGTCGAATGGCTACCCGGAGATCGATCTTGTCGGCGAGTTGAAAGTTCTCGATACCGTCGAGGACGTCATGTATTTCGGTAAGTCGAACATCTGACTACAGCTAATATGATCTTTGACGACTCCTGCCGTTTGCCTGTGTAAAACATGCAAATCGATTCAGCAAGCATTCAACCGATAACGACAGCGTTGTATAAGTGCGTTTATTAACACACTGAATAATGTATAAGTTTCTATTTAAATATTATTATTCTTCAACCTATTATTAACCTATTATTCTTTATGGTATGGTATTATGTGAAATACAACCGCAATGATGCAGAGATATTTTTAAAACTCAGACGCCATGCCAGATGCGAGTCTGTGATTACCCGTGCTGGGCCCACATGTTTGGCAAAGTGCAGGAATGTGTTCGCGCTGCGCGAGTGCTTCAGCAACAAGCGTGAACCTTAGACTTGGGTAACTAAACCCCTATACACATTACTTACATAGAAATGCAATGGCATTGAAATGTATGTACAGTAAATTACAAGTAAGTTGGTTCAGAGAGCAGTAATAGAATAGTTAACCCATTGCACTAACAATGATATTGAACCTTATGAAGATTTATGAGAGTATGAGATAAAATTAAGAATGCTGCTGTTTATTTGACAACATTAGTGTAACTACGGCAACGTAAGAATTTACATCACTACAGTATACGAATGTGATACCGACTGCGGAATTGCCTTAGCAATGAGGAAGATTTTGCAAGGTAGAATAACTGTGAAAAATAAAAGCATTTGGAGTAGATTATCATATTAAAAACATGTAATTAAATCGATTATTGATGGTAACCTCAATGTGCTGATAATGTAAGAACTAAGACTTTAGTTAGCATCACTTTGCCTAGCTTTATCTAAAGAGTTGGAGAAGAAAAGATTAATTGGAAGAGGAAAATGATGATGGAATGCAATGGCGAGCTGCAAGAGTCGTCAGAAGGCAAATGGCCGTTATGGTGGGCGTGGTTACATCCAAGGGAGTAGCGTGGATCGAAGGGTCGAGGTCGAGGATCGCAGGGTTTAGACCCGAAGCAATGAGCCGTGTCTGGTAGCTTGACTGTTGACGTGTCCTATGGTTAGAAACAAATGTGAATCTAGGTTGGGCACGCAGGAGTTGTGTTAGGTGTTTTATAATGCAATATGTTACACGACGTGAACAATAAATACATGAACATAATTGCTACATTATGTGTTAAAGTGAGACATAGAGAATATATGACGAGAAACATTCTCTATAACGTGCTACCCACTGTACCACTGAGGCCTTCGTTCTGCCTTTCAGCCAATTCTTTATCCTATATATATATATACACATTTGTATAGATTCGGTCTTCGACTAGATCTCACACAAAAGATGTTCGTAAAGACGGATTGGTTTCGTATGCCCCATTCACTTTCAACGGAACGAATATCTCGTAATGGTCCAGTTATGTCTATTTAGGTCGGGAAATCAACATGATGAACGACTTAGATCCAGAGTTGAGCAGAAAGAAACGAGAGGCTTAGAAAGCTTTCAAGCGCGTCGAGGATGTAGTGAATAGAACAAAAACAACCGACTCCGTACCCACCTCTTCGACTTAACACATGCGTCAGAAACTTAGACGCTGCGTAAGCAGGATGGAAGATCACTCAACGTTATTACACGGACAGTCAAAAGGATGATGCTGGGAGTATGCCGTGTCATACAAGTAGGGAAAGGGATCTGTAGCTCTTACCTGAGCTCATCGATCAAAAATCAAATCAAAGGTGCCGTTCTGTACGTCAAACAGTCGAAGATAAGGTGGGCCAAACACGTAATGCGTATGAATGATAACCGATGGACAAGAGCCGTTAGTGAATGGGTTTTTAGGGATGTTAAACGCACTGCAGGAAAACCACCGACTCATTGGTCAGAGCTCCTCACGAAGAGCCTAGAATAAGGATATGAAGCTCAACGAGTCGCTAGAGCGAATGGGTTTTTAGGGATGTTAAACGCACTGCAGGAAACCACCGACTCATTGGTCAGAGCTCCTCACGAAGAGCCTAGAATAAGGATATGAAGCTCAACGAGTCTCTAGAGCGAGCAGAATTCACTGAGCTATTTTTGCACGCAGCGGGGGAAAACGGAAGATTTACGAATTTGTAACACAGGTGAACGATAATGTATTCAATAGGGTCTTAATTTTTAGCAATGTGTAATACAACCACAAGGACGCTGAGATATGAGGGAAATACGGCGCTTCAAGCTGGCTTCGAACCTTCGATAAGGAAAGTTGAAGGCTCGATGCCCACCTGCGGTGCCGAGTTTTGCTTACATCCGATAATTTTTGTGGCTTTATTATACTGAATAATATTCAAAAATTTCTTTAGAGGAATGATTGGCGGTCCTTTTACTAAATACGGTGAGTTCGCGCTCTGCTTTATTATACATGTGAATAAACTGAATAGCTTTAACCGATACTCCAATGCAATTTTCTCTCGAAATTACAACCATAGTTTTTCTGTGCGCTGACTTTTTTGCTGATTGGACTTAGCTGTCCGCTGCGTTCCCTGTTTATCAATCTTATTCTTTACTCTATTTGTATTTGTACCTGTTACATTGTTCTGAATCACTCTCGGTCAACTAGTCAGCGTCACGAAGGTCGTCAATTTTCCGTGATAGAGATTTGGGATTTTCCTAGTCCGGATATCTCAGGGTACCAGAGAAGACTGCTATCGACCAGCGTTCAACGCATTACACAACAGTTCTATTCATTCACGGACCTGATCATCCTCATGGATTGCTTCTGCGAAATAGCGAAACATGTAATGGAAGCAATAGCAAATGAATAGTCACACAAAGTAGGTACATAGATCGGCTGTAGATAAAAACAGAAAACTTCGAAAACACCCACAAACTTTTCCCCAAAGTCGTGTTTATTTATTTCTAGAGACATTACAAAGCGTATTTTTAGGAAAAGTGGGTTCTTTCTTGGCCTGCTTCAGTAGATAATTGTTGAATAAAAATTGATATATTAAAGATTTCGTAAACGATCTCGTCCACTTGAGATCCATCTCGATCTCATCATCAATTTCATCACCTCCGCTTATTGACAGACAAAATTCTTCAAAATTTGAGAAATACTTCTAGTCGCAAAGAGTTCATTTTCACAAAAAAAAAACGGCTTAGCAAACACAATCATACATGTATCGTCGAAAACAAGGAAAACGCAATTTTATTAATTTTGTATTTCTTTTCGTCTTTTCATCTTTTATCAACAGCTCTTCATTTTTCACTATTAACGCAGAATTTGAGTTAAACAATAACAGCTATTTAAAGGTAGTAGAAATCAAATAAAGTAGAAGAAAAGAAGAAAAAAAAATCTACTATTATGTACTGCTTTCGAATAAAATTGGTTTTAAATTTGGGTAATTAAACGAGTTGAGAAGATCTCAAATTTTAACATATTTGTAGAAATGTTCACTGCTCGATGACTAGAGCACTTGAGAACTAGATGACTTCATTGCCTTAAAGAACGCTCGCCTTCCTATCGCTTTAAACACCTAAGTAATATCTGCAAAATACTACTCTAAAGTATTAACTCACTTATTACCCAGTTTTCGGGAAAAAAAGTTAAGTGAATTTTTTAAATGACTCTACGAAGCTGTTGCACAGCGAAGATCGAGGGTTTTCGGAGAAATCCTGGTACTCTGCTGAGCAGGGCTTTCTGTTCATCATCGCCTCTTTCAAAACAGGCCTCGTCGAAAGAAAGCGACGAGAATTAAATTGCTGGGCACGACAAAATCAGAAGCCATTCTGCCATAATAATGAAATTTGCGTCTCGTTGACGATAGATTCTTGATGTGTAGATTCTAATTGTTTCTACTTCATTTGCTAAAGTTCACAAATAAGCTGAGTTTTCTTTTAATGTGAAAAGCTAAACAAGCTACAACTGCGTATGAAGCATTCATGAATCGTATCGCCACTTTGCTGGCGATTCACTGGAATACGACGAAAACATCGTTCTTACGATTTCAGAACGGAATAGCAGTACCGGCAGCTGCGTCTCGCTGCTCAGCTGCTCGCTGATCGCCGCCGCGCTCCTGATCGTCTCCATTCTGCTCGCTTCCGCAGTTCTCCTTTCGATGGGCAGGTTCGCCAGCACGAGAAGCAAAGTTGTTCGATTCGAAAACTGATCACTTATAAATGTTAGTGTATGAATATTAGCAATAATGTTTACAATAAAGCTATCTTAACGATTGTTATGAATTTTAATACTTATTTCACCATAACATTTTTCTAACACTTGTTTAATTAAAGTGTATTAGTTGTTGAAAAACTGCCTTTTATTTTATCCGACTTTCAAATGATGTTCTCGAAATTTCTGATGCATTTTCTCTCTACAGGAGATGTCATATTTTTTAAATGCAAATGTGTGGCATTAGCCATAATATCCATATAATCTGCAAGAGGCTTGCATAGCAGTGTTTAGAGGTGCTCTGCAATTCACATGGGTTCGATTCCTCGCCCCAGGTTCATCAAGCCTTCCATCCCTCCGGAGTCTGCAAATTAATACCAGTCCTATCTGGGAGGATTGCAGCACAGACTCAATATATCGATAGGCAACCGCGAGTCAATGTAGTCAATGTATAGGCGAGATATGCATTCAACCACCTTTAACGATGCTTGATGAAGTCGAATGCATCGCGCATCCTTCTGGATTTGATCAATCCCGAGAGCTTTATTCTTTCATATTTTCTACAGGTAGGGTGCGGCTAGGCACAGCATTTGTAGTGCCGTTGAATATCTAAAAGACCTTCGCTGGACACCGGCTCGTGCCCACGAAGTATGCCCGTCTGGGGCCGAAAATTCTTACCTGATATATCTGGGACCTAGACATTCCCTCTAATCGATGTAAAAACAATGTAGCGCGGACAGAAAGAATGCACTCGACCCACATTTTAAAACATTGATAAAGAAAAATGAAGTCTGCAAATAGCAGGCGAACCCAAATAGGAATGCGAAACCCTTCGTAGATGACGAATTCCAGGAAACGAATCGAATTTAAGGAGTGCTGGAATCTGCACACCATGCATCATCAGGTGGTGTAGAATAAGATAATCTTGCTGCGGTGAAGAGATTTTGTTGAAGAATTGTGAAAAAATTTTAAAACGTGGAGAAAAAACTAAAAGAGAGAAGCAAAAAAGAGCAAATTTGTGAGATTTCCAATTTTCCTTTATGACGGTGTAGAAGCTCGCTGATTCTTCGCAACTCGCGGTATGTGCCGATCCGATCTCAAACTGCAGGATTCGTTGTACCTCATTTTGTTGGAACCCTTTTTATTGTGGGATGTAGATATTTACAAGCATCTCTTATTTTACTGTTTTTTCTTTGGAACGTCGACCGGAGGCCCCATATCCTAGTGAAATTATAACAATTCTTTTCAAGGTATGTCAATCCTGGTTTCTAGATTCTTCTCCAGGAATAATTCTAAAACCAAACAGACATTCGCAAATGTATCAAAATAATAAGCAGTTCTGAAATATGGAGGAGCATCCATGAAGCGGACGATCGCAAAGCACTTTCTACTGCCCATACACTGAGTTATTGAACAAGAGGGCATAGCAGAGCAACGACGGTCTGAAGGGATCTTCCTTCTTTAGATCTCCCTCTATGAGCGGTCTCATGCTGTTTAATGACGAGCCAATATGACACGCCCTAGGTGACGGTTGCGGTGTTAATCGCGAACGAAAAGCTATCTTTTCTTCGACGCAGTTGGATCCATGGAAAGGACTCCATTTCTACTGCACTGAATTGGCACATACTACCTGTGTTCACAAGGACGTATTCATGAATGCGCGTCATCTCGCTTATACGGATTTTATTCAACAAATCAATTCATTCAAAAGCCTACAACCAAGCTACGGTTAGGAGGCTGTTCGACTTGAACAAATGAGTTCCTCGTATACTTTTGTAGAGGATGGCAAATTATCCGTAACTACATCCTGTAGCAATGCTCAAAGGTAGGCAAGCTATGCGTGGGTTATGAAAACTAAACGCTGCAATAAATAGTACCCAGGACCGACTTTCTATTAACCTCGGCATTGAATTATGAATTCGTCGTTTTCTCTCTCAGCAATCGCGAGGCTGTTAAACAGCATATGTTTACTTCCACACAATAACACACATTCAATACAATCGCAGCTGACGTTTCGGCAGAATCGCCTTCTTCAGAGCCTGGAAGAGTACACTAATACGCAACTTACTAGGTCATACACTTCAACAGCACATACAGAACGATGAAAATCTGAGCGATAATTACAAGATCTACGGCTTCTCGAAAAAACTCACTGCTTTTTTCATCTGTCTTCCATCGAGAAAGAACTTCTTATTGTATAGAACTAAACGTTTGCTGTTTAACAATCTAGCGATTGCTGAGAGAGAAAACGACGAAATAAATGGTTCTCATTTCCCTGACCCCGAAAAAGTTCTCGATGCAGCAATTCTATGTCTGGAAGGAGTAATCTGCATACACAGGAACGTACTGTACTTATAATACTAGCACCTAAATCCTTCACTGTGGACCAAATGGTGTAGGCTAGGAAAATTGGTCATCGGACTAGACAAAACGAGAAGTCGTTCATTTTTTTTCTGGAACATAGATACTCGGATTTCTTCAATGTCCACGCCCTGCTTTTCTCACATGAAATAAAGGAGGTGGGTTCCATCAATCGCTCATACCGAAATCTAGCGTGCCGCTTCATCGGTGAGGATTCGAATAGCACCGTGAAGGACCAACGCGAACACCTGAAGAACCTTCTGCTGCCCTTCATAGGCAAACTGGATTGTATTTTCACACGTTACCTGTCAAAATGCAAGGTTCATCTTAAACGGAAGAGCATCGAGGCAATGTTGTTCAAGAAAATGAGAGACCGTCACGACATTCACAACTATCGGCCAATCTGTTTGCTGTCTATCGTCTGTGAACTCCTCATCCAAATGATTCTAAGCAGTACTGACAGAATACCGAACGAAAGACGGTCATATGAGAAAGCGGGATTTTAAAAAGCGTTCAGTAGAATAGACCACACCCGTTTAGATCAACTTTAAGAAGAGACACAACCATTTGAATAGTCAGGATGTTGCTACCAAGTAAATAAAAATCCTACGTGAGTTGTATGAGAATTTCACAACCAAAATATCGTCCCATAACGACATTTACACCGAAGTAAAGCTAGCTTAGACAAGCCGATAACATCTCGTCAAGATTATTTACAGTTGCCCTCAGGAATGTTTTGCAAAAACTGAAATGGGCTAACATGGGAAAGAGAACTGATGATCAACAATTACAACATCTCCTCGTTTACAACATCGTTCTTGTAACGTCTACAATTAACCAGGCAGAGCCAGTGCTCGTCGAATTGGAGAACGTCTTTGGTGAGATTGGGCTTCAACTAAATCTCACGAAAACGATGTTCATGACGAACACCAGGTCCCCACCTAATTGGAATCCACTCTTGCGGATTCATTTGTGGTTCATCTTGGACAAAGTACTTCTCATCAGATAGCACGCCTATTTTTTCACGAACTCGCGCTTTCTTCTTCTTTTTCAGAGTGATTTCCGTGATTTCCATAACTTGCGCAGCTTTTATGACCTTCTATATATCCTTCAACTGTTTTAGAAATTAATGAACTCTAGTGGTTAAAGAATTGAGCTCATAGATAGCTACAATGCCTCTAGTAGCTTTACCATCATCTTCTGACTATTTTTTAGATCTGACTTACAAAAGGAGACCGTTATTACAGAAAAGAAAGCCCTAAAATAATATTTATAGTTCATAGACGTATAATGACAAACAAAGCAGAATGATAAGATAACAGAAGTGTGCCTGGAAAGTTCCAACGGGAGAGTAAATAAAACATTTTGGTATCCAGACATCGATCAAAGTTAAGTGGGACAAAGTTCAACAATCAATGGAAACTGCCACGTGATTTAATGCATAACAGTGAGGACCTGACACACCTTAAATAGATCTTGAAAATCACCATAGAAAGAATCACTTCTTCTTTCTTATTGGTGTCCGAGAATTGGAAGGGGTAGGCGTTGGTGTTGATCTACGCCTCACCTATAAATAGATTTTCCAGTAATTTCAATGGCGAACGAAAATGACATACAATAGCAAAACTTTTTGAAGTACACGCACAAACTTCGAAACAAATGTTCCGGTATTTCCAATACTTTGCTTCTGGCTTGCTAACATAGTTGTGAGATTTGCAATAAACCACTCTTTCTGTTAATTATCAAAAAATTCGTGTATAAAAGCACTCGACGTTGATCAATCCCTTAGGGATGTGCCATGCATTTGCCTTCATTAAGGATCGTTTAGAGATGATTGAATGCATACCTAGCCCTAACAATGAGTCGCAGTAGCCTACCGATGTAATGAGGCAGTGCTTCCATCCTTCCAGACAAGTTTGGTACTAATTTCCCGACCCCGGTGGGATAGAAGGCTTGGTGGGCCACGAGCGCGGGAATCAATCTCATGTGTATTGCAGTGCATCTCCAATCACTGCGCTACACTCGCACCATGCGATTAGTACGGTAGAAAACTTGAATGCGGCAAATTCTTCCATAAAACATATAATTCTAGAAAACGGAAGTAAAATTACGAAATCCAGAAAGTTTAGTGATTCCCAGGGCTAACTCTCTATTAATTTCGCCATCAGTCAGTCAGTTGATGTTTTCTTGATGAAGATTATTAGAACAGTATTTACTCCACAGCTAGTAATATGTCGAAAAACTTCTCTTTTCCTACAGCTTGGAGAGAGCCACATTAATACGCAATTTGCCCAACCAAATACTTTCATAATTCTAACAGAAGGCGCCCAAAACCCAAAGTAAAGTAATACCACCGTTAAAGGATCATTTTAAAAACTAGATTTCAGTCTCATGGAAAACATCTTCCTCAGACATAACGTTTTTGTATTTTTTCCACCGACTGAGGAAGACGTGTTGCATGGAATGCAAATACTTCAAGAATGTAGCTACCCCAGGTAAAAAAAAAAAGTCAGGCTGAGGTATGGGACGAAGTCACACATGATCACAAGGTACTCCTGCCGTCCATCTTTTGGGTTCTGCAATTTATGAAAAATAGCTCAAGAACCTAACTAAATGCTTCTCATGCAACTAAAACCTAGGTTTTGAGTTTTTCGTTTTACGGTTATGAAAATATTTTGCTGGGTATATTGCGTATCACTGTGATCATTTCCAGGTTTAAAGAAAGTTAAATCTGTCGAAACAGCCAATATCGAATAAATACTGTTTTTAAACCTCGTGTCTACTCATGAAGAAAACAGTTCATTGAGAAATGGGTGCTAAGTCATGACCAGTTCATGAACGAAACCCTTCTTTCAAATTCAGAACGAAACAAGAAAACGTTATCGTAAGCGAATCTTGCAACGCTACGACGTCTTATGAAAAAAAAAACACTAAAAAGACAGCTAAATATGCATAAATAACGTGAACTATTTGCACTTAACAAATTCATAAACTCTCGAGTCACCGAAAACACTGGATTGTAAGTAGTGGAATTCTCTTACATCTTCTGCCCTACTTCTCCGGTGGTGCACACGATAGGAGAACCTAACAAATGCTTCTCATGCAACTAAAACCTAGGTTTTGAGTTTTTCGTTTTACGGTTATGAAAATATTTTGCTGGGTATATTGCGTATCACTGTGATCATTTCCAGGTTTAAAGAAAGTTAAATCTGTCGAAACAGCCAATATCGAATAAATACTGTTTTTAAACCTCGTGTCTACTCATGAAGAAAACAGTACATTGAGAAATGGGTGCTAAGTCATGACCAGTTCATGAATGAAACCCTTCTTTCAAATTCAGAACGAAACAAGAAAACGTTATCGTAAGCGAATCTTGCAACACTACGACGTCTTATGAAAAAAAAACACTAAAAAGACAGCTAAATACGCATAAATAACGTGAACTATTTGCACTTAACAAATTCATAAACTCTCGAGTCACCGAAAACACTGGATTGTAAGTAGTGGAATTCTCTTACATCTTCTGCCCTACTTCTCCGGTGGTGCACACGATAGGCATCCATTCTAGGATCCATCTGAAGTTAAAATGAAACAGTACTTGTTAGCAAAGAACTAACAGTTGGGGCTACGACGTCTTATGAAAAAAAAAACACTAAAAAGACAGCTAAATATGCATAAATAACGTGAACTATTTGCACTTAACAAATTCATAAACTCTCGAGTCACCGAAAACACTGGATTGTAAGTAGTGGAATTCTCTTACATCTTCTGCCCTACTTCTCCGGTGGTGCACACGATAGGCATCCATTCTAGGATCCATCTGAAGTTAAAATGAAACAGTACTTGTTAGCAAAGAACTAACAGTTGGGAACTTGAGTCGGTCAGAATCAATAAGAAAGACAGTTAACACCAACGTACAAGCACCATCCATCAAAAGAAGCGATACCGAGATTTTTCTTCGGTTCACATAAAACAAGGCAGCTTTCATTCCACGTACCGTGAAACAACATTCCACTACGGTATCTTTGCACATTTCTTTTGCATAGAAGTTCACATCATGACCAGTGCTATTAAACATCACAGCATTTGTAAACATCATAAACACCCTGAAATGCAGACGTCACAACGACAACAATTATATTCGCTAAAAGCGTATAAAGAGGATTCCATTAAAAGAACGAACTAAATAAACGAACTTTCTCAGCAACATATTCGGATTCAGAGTAGTTCCACCATCTATTTCTTTCCTCAGTGTAGTCAAATCGACAGAGCTGGAAGCATAATCCACTTCGAAGATAAGCATACAGTGTAACGCCACTTACCAATTTACAATATTGCTGTATCCCGGCGCATCTCTATCAGTGACAGGGTGAAGAAAGATGGCGGAATGTCTATGTTCGTGCAGTAAATTCCACGTTGACATCATTCTGCCCTACAATAAACAGAAGAGTATCTGCAAACAGAACTTAGAAAGACGTAGAAAAATAAGACTAAATATAGGAAAAGAGTGAAACACTGCATCTAATACATACAGCAAAAAACTGACCTTGGGAGTAAGTACTGATCCTGACTTCTCCTCTCTACGCATTCTTTTTGATGGAGAACATACATGCAGAGATAAACTGCTCTTCTCGCCTAAGGTCTTGGAAAGAGCAAAGTTCTTTGCAACTGTAAGCATTTTCTTTGGAATGTATGAGCATACCGTTCCCAAGATCGACTTTCTATTAACCTCGGCATTGGAGTGAATACGTTGTTTTCTTGTTCAGCAATCACGAGGTTGTTATACAGCATACATTTACTTCCATAGAAAAACACAAAATACATTGTATAAACTGTACACATTGTATACAATACACAATACATTGTATTGTGTGTTTTTCAATGGAAGTAAATGTACGCTGCATAACAACCTCGCGATTGCTGAACAAGAAAACAACGTATGAGCATACCAACCTGTATATGAGCATCGGCACAATAACTATTTGTGTGAAGAGCTACAATGAATTCTACAGACGCGCACCAGAAAGCAACGCACCTTGCCAAGCTTCTTCGCTTAAATCAGAATAGGACACTTCAAAAAGTTGAATTCTATCCTCTGGAAAGCTAATACGGTACGACTTTCTAGAGATCTGAAAAGTGTAACTTATCATCGCTTTCTTTACTAAAGCATACCCAAAGAAATAATCACAAAGGAACAAACTATCACTCGTATTACAACAACGACAATAAGACACTTGGGATAATTATCAGAGCTGCCGCAACTATAGTGGTTGAAAATGCCTAGTAATACACAAGTGGTCCCCTGTTCGACACCGGGCCAACCAAGCCTCCTATCTCTCCGGAAATTGCAAGGAAAAGTTTCCTTCGTACAGAAAGGGTTGGAGAATTCCTGAGACAAAGAATATGTGTGATGTATCGGAACTAGCCATATACGAAGGAGGGATCTCTAACCGGTTAATCGCGAGGCTACGCGGAACTTCCAGACGTGGTGGATAGTGGTCCAAACGCGGAACAAAAGCGACTAAGTGCTTCCCCGAGACACAGGCAGATTCAAGCAGTGGAATCAATTTCCGCCGTACTGCCGATTTGGTACATACCTTCTGTGTTTACGAAAAGATATTCATGCATATGCATGAGGGTGTGTGGTGGTTTATGCGAACTGTATTCTACGAGAGTCAATTCGGGCAAAAGCTTGCAATTAAGCAACAGGGAGGTAAATGGGAGGCGGTTAGGAATCGCGTCCAAGAAATAAGCTCCCCGTCCACTCTGAGAGTGAGTGGTAAGCTACCAGTGAGTATATCCAATCCCACGCTTAGACTCCAGCAAGCCATACGTGGGTATCAAAAGCTAAGCGCAGCGAAATAAGCGGGCCTCATCCCCCTGACTGCGAATGAGCCTCTGCTACGGTGACATCTGTTAGGATGGGTACTGAAAAGCTACTAAAATCGTAGGATCGTTCTAGACTGCCTAAATCTGGAAGTAATAAGGTGAAGCTCTGTACCTACAATGCACGCACACTTGCACCTGAGTCCTCGATAGAAAATTTTACCATGCAAGCAAAAAGAGCAAGTTACGAAATCATCGGACTAGCTGAGACGAGAAGAAGCCACCAATTTCACGATGTCTATGACAAAACACCGTAGAAGAATTGTTCCTCGGAACATGCAACAATAAAGAAGTGGGCAGCGTCGGTGTTCTTCTCAACACGAGCTTCGTCATGAACATCGATTCATAAGTATAACAGATAACCAAAATCGGACGTTTACGACTGTGGATCTGGATGTAAAATTATCTACTGCCATTCCCTAGAATGTCATGGGAACATTGGAATGGGACAACATGGGGATGAAAATCGCTGGTAGAGAACTATATCACCTCCGCTTTGCTGATGATATCGTTCTCATAACACCAAGGTAGGCATTTTTTTTTTGAACATTTTTTGAACATCGATTCATACGTATAACAGATAACCAAAATCGGACGTTTACGACTGTGGATCTGGATGTAAAATTATCTACTGCCATTCCCTAGAATGTCATGGGAACATTGGAATGGGACAACATGGGGATGAAAATCGCTGGTAGAGAACTATATCACCTCCGCTTTGCTGATGATATCGTTCTCATAACACCAAGGTAGGCGGAACGAATGCTGGCCAACTTTACTGACGTTGGTGGAAAGATTGACATTCGATGAAGTCTTAAGAAACAATGAATTTAACAGGTTGTGAATCCAACATGATGAACGACCAAACTTTAGGACCGAGCAGGAGGGAATGAGCTGCTTGCGGGATTTCAAAATATCGAAATATATAGAAGACGAAGAACAGTCAATTCCATGCCTATCTTTTCATCTCAGAGATCCTTTCCATCGTATGGTACGCGCGCGAAACAAGGTGATCAGGAAGGTAGGATGACCGATCACTCAATGTTATTGAAATCGTAGACGAGATGAAAATGCTGGCAGTATCTCGTCTCACAATACGAGAACGAATACAAATACCCAACCTACGCTAACGATCAACAATCATAGATGCCGTTCTACACACCAAATTGTCGAAAATCAGGTGGCCCGAACATGTAACGTGTCTTAACAACCGATAGACAAGAACTGTTAGCGACCAGATTCCCCAAGATGTCAAACGCACAGAAAGAACACCACCGACCACATGGTTAGAGTTCTTAATGAGAACCCTAGAAGAAAAATATGATGTTGAACGAGTCTCTACAGCGAGCTGAACACGTTGGGCTACCACTACACGCAACAGGAAGAAGTGGTAGGCTTATTGGCCCTGCTCGAGCCATTCAACGATCAACTGGTGCTGCAGGTGATCACTAGATTCCATAGCGAAGCGATCTGACCAACACTAAACGACAAATGCGAATGAGACAAGTTCCTCAATTGGCAGCTCAACTCACATGTTAATTCGAGAATTTTCGTAGTTGACGAAGATCGAAATATATAGAAGACGAAGAACAGTCAATTCCATGCCTATCTTTTCATCTCAGAGATCCTTTCCACCGTATGGTACGCGCGCGGAACAACGTTGTCGAAAATCAGGTGGCCCGAACATGTAACGTGTCTTAACAACCGATAGACAAGAACTGTTAGCGACCAGATTCCCCAAGATGTCAAACGCACAGAAAGAACACCACCGACCACATGGTTAGAGTTCTTAATGAGAACCCTAGAAGGTCGATTCATTGCGACCACCACTACGAAGGATCTCAGATCGTGTAGGTGACTTCGCCTCTTCTGAGTTATTCGCGATAGATGGCGATGACTCCCGAGGTGGTGTTGAAGAATCCTTAATAAACGTTGCTACGATTGCAAATTAAATTGCTGAAGTTAAAAAACGAATACTCTTTCGTAAACGAAGACCAAACAATATGCGGAGCCCATTAGCCTATCAAACTGCATACTTTTTTGGACAGTCGACCACGAAGACGTTTTGAAGAATGGTCACCTTGCAACAGATCTTTTGATGGTGAATCCATAGAAGTGTCTAATTCCGATGAGACAGCAGCTCCATCCACCTCCATTTTTTCTACCTAAACTTTTACAGCACGATACAACAATGACACGTTCCTCCTAAACACATAAACTGAAGTTGACAGTAAACAAATGAACAACACGAACTTGGTCATTTTCCAAGTTTAGAGGATGCATATCTCGTCCTCCACTCGTTTCACAACAGGAGTCCGCAACTGGAGATTTAAGTGCCGATAGACAAGAACTGTTAGCGACCAGATTCCCCAAGATGTCAAACGCACAGAAAGAACACCACCGACCACATGGTTAGAGTTCTTAATGAGAACCCTAGAAGAAAAATATGATGTTGAACGAGTCTCTACAGCGAGCTGAACACGTTGGGCTACCACTACACGCAACAGGAAGAAGTGGTAGGCTTATTGGCCCTGCTCGAGCCATTCAACGATCAACTGGTGCTGCAGGTGATCACTAGATTCCATAGCGAAGCGATCTGACCAACACTAAACGACAAATGCGAATGAGACAAGTTCCTCAATTGGCAGCTCAACTCACATGTTAATTCGAGAATTTTCGTAGTTGACGAAGAGAATAAAGCGAATGGAAGAAGTACTGGGATCAGCGTAGTATATGGATTCGAGCTATATAAATGCAATTCTAAAAGCAAAGGGTATCTTATGAAATTGCTTTTTCGATTTATTCATTATCTGTGATGTTAATAGTAGGTGAGTGAAGAGTCAAACATGTAGTGAATCCGGCAATCAATTTGAAGGTCAAAAATTTAAAAAGATATTCCAATTTCCTTTTTATATAGGATAATAATCTATGTTACCACATATGAAAAGAAACTAACATTGCTATTTAGAATGTCGTCCCAAGGTACCACTCTTGAATTTTGGTCGTTTTCACAGTGCACCTAAAAACATTGAAAAAATTTCGTGATAAATGTTTACAACGTTTCCAAGCACGCACCGCTTTTACTACGACGTCACTATCACTACTAGTGCTAGAAGATGGTATCGATGCGGTGGGTATCAGCATCATTTCACTCAGTGGTGAATGAACGGAGAGCTTAATGTCAGTGCATTTCATCACTGTAGAGATACGATTTCCTTCAGGATTTTGAAATTATTCAGACCCTTACATTTTCATCAAAATCAATTTTAACTGGATCAGTCTCAACAGCAACATCACAGCGACTCAATCCGGAACCTACTGTATTTGTTGCATTTGAGCTTCGACGATCATGTCGAGAAGATTTTCGACTCTGAAGGAAACAATTAGCGTTTAGGAAATTATTACGAAAGGAAGTCCTTACTGCCACAATGTTTCCACCATAACCGGGGCACAAGCCACAAGCGAGAGAAACTGCTGTTTGGGTAGCTGTGCCACCAGACTCATCTACTATCAAATTTGGCGGTGGAGAAAGTGTTAGATGAGCTCCCACATCTGTACTGAGACGTCTAAAATAGCAAAACGTGGCATAAATCACCACATATCACTTGTCAACGAAAGGCGTCAATTTATGTGCACGTGTAATTGATCAAAAACGAAAAAAAAACCAAAAAGAATAATTACAAAAACACCTTTTTGCGATATCTCGTTCCCTACTTCCCTCCTTTACATCTATAAGATCTGCGCCAGAGTTTGTTCGGCCACTGCTAGAAGTTTTACTGAGAAGTGGAGAATCTACTGGCGCCGGTCTACGAGCACCTCTGACGCGGCTGAAAACAATAATAGTAAAGGCTTGGGTATGACAAATTATTTTTAACATCGCATATCCCACAACAAACCACTCAAAAATTTTCGGAATATGCTAACCAGAAATAAGTCATAGAACATTATGAACACAAAAGGCAAAAGGAAATATGAAGAAAAAAAAATGCTGGAAACTCGTAGACACTTAACCCACCCAGCAGGACTATCGACGACTTGAATAGCATCTTTTTCTGGAGTAACTGGTGACAGGGTCGATTCATTGCGACCACCACTACGAAGGATCTCAGATCGTGTAGGTGACTTCGCCTCTTCTGAGTTATTCGCGATAGATGGCGATGACTCCCGAGGTGGTGTTGAAGAATCCTTAATAAACGTTGCTACGATTGCAAATTAAATTGCTGAAGTTAAAAAACGAATACTCTTTCGTAAACGAAGACCAAACAATATGCGGAGCCCATTAGCCTATCAAACTGCATACTTTTTTGGACAGTCGACCACGAAGACGTTTTGAAGAATGGTCACCTTGCAACAGATCTTTTGATGGTGAATCCATAGAAGTGTCTAATTCCGATGAGACAGCAGCTCCATCCACCTCCATTTTTTCTACCTAAACTTTTACAGCACGATACAACAATGACACGTTCCTCCTAAACACATAAACTGAAGTTGACAGTAAACAAATGAACAACACGAACTTGGTCATTTTCCAAGTTTAGAGGATGCATATAGTAAAGGCTTGGGTATGACAAATTATTTTTAACATCGCATATCCCACAACAAACCACTCAAAAATTTTCGGAATATGCTAACCAGAAATAAGTCATAGAACATTATGAACACAAAAGGCAAAAGGAAATATGAAGAAAAAAAAATGCTGGAAACTCGTAGACACTTAACCCACCCAGCAGGACTATCGACGACTTGAATAGCATCTTTTTCTGGAGTAACTGGTGACAGGGTCGATTCATTGCGACCACCACTACGAAGGATCTCAGATCGTGTAGGTGACTTCGCCTCTTCTGAGTTATTCGCGATAGATGGCGATGACTCCCGAGGTGGTGTTGAAGAATCCTTAATAAACGTTGCTACGATTGCAAATTAAATTGCTGAAGTTAAAAAACGAATACTCTTTCGTAAACGAAGACCAAACAATATGCGGAGCCCATTAGCCTATCAAACTGCATACTTTTTTGGACAGTCGACCACGAAGACGTTTTGAAGAATGGTCACCTTGCAACAGATCTTTTGATGGTGAATCCATAGAAGTGTCTAATTCCGATGAGACAGCAGCTCCATCCACCTCCATTTTTTCTACCTAAACTTTTACAGCACGATACAACAATGACACGTTCCTCCTAAACACATAAACTGAAGTTGACAGTAAACAAATGAACAACACGAACTTGGTCATTTTCCAAGTTTAGAGGATGCATATCTCGTCCTCCACTCGTTTCACAACAGGAGTCCGCAACTGGAGATTTAAGTGCACAACTAAACAATTCAGATTTTAAATTCAAAGATCTCAGAAAAAAGTCTTGACACGACAAAAAAATCCTAAAAATCATGATAATATTCCATAGCGAAGCGATCTGACCAACACTAAACGACAAATGCGAATGAGACAAGTTCCTCAATTGGCAGCTCAACTCACATGTTAATTCGAGAATTTTCGTAGTTGACGAAGAGAATAAAGCGAATGGAAGAAGTACTGGGATCAGCGTAGTATATGGATTCGAGCTATATAAATGCAATTCTAAAAGCAAAGGGTATCTTATGAAATTGCTTTTTCGATTTATTCATTATCTGTGATGTTAATAGTAGGTGAGTGAAGAGTCAAACATGTAGTGAATCCGGCAATCAATTTGAAGGTCAAAAATTTAAAAAGATATTCCAATTTCCTTTTTATATAGGATAATAATCTATGTTACCACATATGAAAAGAAACTAACATTGCTATTTAGAATGTCGTCCCAAGGTACCACTCTTGAATTTTGGTCGTTTTCACAGTGCACCTAAAAACATTGAAAAAATTTCGTGATAAATGTTTACAACGTTTCCAAGCACGCACCGCTTTTACTACGACGTCACTATCACTACTAGTGCTAGAAGATGGTATCGATGCGGTGGGTATCAGCATCATTTCACTCAGTGGTGAATGAACGGAGAGCTTAATGTCAGTGCATTTCATCACTGTAGAGATACGATTTCCTTCAGGATTTTGAAATTATTCAGACCCTTACATTTTCATCAAAATCAATTTTAACTGGATCAGTCTCAACAGCAACATCACAGCGACTCAATCCGGAACCTACTGTATTTGTTGCATTTGAGCTTCGACGATCATGTCGAGAAGATTTTCGACTCTGAAGGAAACAATTAGCGTTTAGGAAATTATTACGAAAGGAAGTCCTTACTGCCACAATGTTTCCACCATAACCGGGGCACAAGCGAGGCTGAATAGAAACTGCTGTTTGGGTAGCTGTGCCACCAGACTCATCTACTATCAAATTTGGCGGTGGAGAAAGTGTTAGATGAGCTCCCACATCTGTACTGAGACGTCTAAAATAGCAAAACGTGGCATAAATCACCACATATCACTTGTCAACGAAAGGCGTCAATTTATGTGCACGTGTTTTACGGTTGTGTTTATGGGTGGACAATCTTGCGACCAACAGCATACCTCTTCGTCCTTTCGTCAATTAATTTCCAATCCCATGTTAAAAAGCATCTTGTGAACTGAATATAGTTTGCACGCCAAAATCCTCCCATGTAAAAAGACAAAAGGCTATTTCGCAAACCAGAACCTATTTCGCAACCAACTATACATGGAGCCATTGTGAGAGTAAAACATCTACAAAGTGTTCACGAAATCTGAATCGTAAGCATGAGCAACAAAGCATATTCAGTAATCCATCATTTGATTTCATGTTTCTTTGCTGTTCATATTCAAATTTTGTTGTTGAAGTCTTAATAACTCCAAAATATTAGTTCAAACACTGGGGCGACGATCGATGACGAATAAAAGAGAACAAACAATCTTTGAAACGAGTCATTCACAGCACGCTTATCCTCAGAAATATCAGTATATCCATTTTCATCGATAAGAGAATAAGATAGAAGTAGTAACGTTTCGCACAAGCAAGTAGAAAATTATGGACATTGATAGATTTATGATAGAAGACGGCTTGCCAATTCCAGTGAAAATATGGTTGAAAAGCAATCTTCTTTCACCACTTAGAAATTGTGGTTTAGGCACTTCAAAAAATATAAGAGAGAGATTAATCGTAACTGGAAGAGCAGGAAGAAAGAGTTACTGTTTCTGGTAATATAAGCTCATAAAATGTAGAAACGAAAGCCCATTATGGTAGCAAACAATTGGCCAATAATTATAAACAACATAAACCTGTCAGAAGAATGCTGCACGGTGTCCAAATCGCTTGATTTGTGGTCTGGTGGTCCTGATGATGAGTGTCGACCAGGAGATGGCTAAATTACAAGCATTAGGAATGAAGCATTATTGTCACAAGTACAGTGACCAAACATGCTTACTAAGTCATGGCTTCTTCCTACTAAAATTCAAGTTATTAAATAAGCAGATGAACCATACTACCGGAATAGTCTTATGTCTCTGCTTATAGAACAGATCAGCCACGTGCTTGTAATAAATGACTCCAATACGTTCTTGTTTCTCAGCTTCTTCTTCGTCGTATTCGATCGAAAAAGGACTAATTTATTGAAAAATGCCAAACACTAAGCACATTCAGTTAATAAAAAAAACCAACAAACACTTTTCACGATGAATATGAGCATCAAAGATGAAAGAAATACATCAAAAAGAAGTAGAGTAGGCTGAAGCTCTATTCTAAGACTGAGAATAAAACAAACGTTGTAAATACCTCATGCAGATGTTGAGAGGTTTGTGTCGAACTCCAAATGTAAATTTCTTTTTCCTCCTTTTTGATACTTTCCAACATGGCTTCCAGTTGTTCTGTAGTGAACTTTTCTCGATGGCCCCATGCAGCCATTAATCGTTTCTCCTGAATGAAAACAAACTCAATTACAAACGTGTTGAAGCTTAATTGATTAGAAAATTGTGTATAACTTGCCATAATAAAAAACCAAGTTTGCGACTCTATCAGCCTTATGTAGAAGACAAACCAGCTGTCCTAATGCCATTTGCGAATGAATCTACATAAAATTTCCCAATACAGTATCGACAACTTGGTTTGACCGTACAATATAAAACGAACCGGGCAAGATTTGCCTTGGCTGAACTCGGGTCACCAGGGTCACAATGGCTCAACCAGCAAAACTCCGAAAAATGGGAATTATGCAGAGGACCACACAAAAAGTGAAGAGGGGCTATCCAAGTATCGATGTATAAAAAACCAATATCGAGCTTATAGACGCTTTCACTGAAAACATACCTGCCGCACTTAAGGAGAAAATTGATCTGAAACACTGGCTTATATGTGCTCATCATTGATAGCAATTTTACACCTGACGAGGTGTTGAGCGAAGTTATTAATGATATGCAAACGCGTCGGCGCCTTTTTTTAGAGACCGATCACTTTCGCTAACGTCACCTTAATCGATAAAAACCTAACTTTTCTTTTACTGCCTATTACAGTTTTTCTCGGCAGGGTATTATGCGAAATAGAGCCACATAGATGCGGAGATATTTACAAAACTCCGGATCGTAGCAAACGTAGCTGAGAGAAACACGAAACGAAGGACACGCATGGTGTAGTGGTGGACGTGTTAGCCCCGTACAGGGTAGTAGCGCTTTCGTTCCCCACAGCAGACACCTGGGGTCCCGAGTTTTAAAAATATTTCAGCATCATTGTAGTTGTATCATACGTAATACCTTACCGTGAAAAACTGTAATAGGCAATAAAAAAGTCAACATTGTGATTTCGACTACTTCCTCATCTTAAATGGGTTTGGTGCTGATTTGAGCTCTCTACATTAACCCCGTTGACGGGTGACTGCTGATGGCACCTGTAGACGAAAAACTAGCTGAGACAAAGGTGAGGCGAAGGACACGCATAGTACGGTGGTGAGTGCGTTAGTTCCCGAAGTCCAGAGTTTTGCAAATGTTTTAGCATCATTGTGATACAAACTTACGTAGGAACGAATTTTAGCGCTCATAAACTGGCCATACAATGCAGCGTCCTGTCGTTCCTAAAGAGCATGCTGAATTATGAATGATGTTTATTGGTTATGAAATAAAACAAATGAAACGTGCATATTTCTAATAGACCAATTCACCAACAACATTAGTTTCAAGGTTACGTCTCCAGTATATTCATTTGCTTTTTGGGATACATACAAGTGTTCAATACAGTTCAGCAATTATTTAAGATAACAAAGGATACTCACTAGTTTACTGTAATGCTTAATCCATTCATCTACGATGGCCGTCCTATTATATTCCGTCCCTGTGGGCACGTCAGAGGGACATGGCTCAGCCATAATTCTGGCCAATTGCTCCTTGCAGTTCTGGAAAAACACTCTCAAACTACACTTTACTACAATCCTAGTAGGAACAAAAGTAGAAAGGGTTCGTGTACGACTATAATTATGTGAACCAACTAACATCTGCAGTGTAAAACCCTTTCGGCCTTCTCTCAACACGAGAGTTCCTAGTAGACTCCATTTGTGTTGCAGCTCGAATATCCCTTGAAAAAACCGTACTATTTTTAGATCCAGATGGAATCATTCTCAATAAGCAAGATATAAATCGAATGTAGTAATTGTTCACTAAAAAATATTGTAGTGGTAGGTTCACTCATTTCTATCTAACAAATTAAAGAGGAAATGGCGTTGATGCAAAAAACATGGAAATAAAAAGAACTTCGGCACAAGAAGGTCGGCTTGATACGAAAAATCTTTTTCCGCTTGTTAGGACGATAACTATGATTTATTCCACTTGTACGATCATTTTTTCACCACGTTGTAGGACAGACTCCCAAATAACTGTCATATGATAACCACAATAATGTAACGCTATTTTCAGAGCTTGTACTCAAGGCGAGATCGAACAGAAAGATTGTGGCTGTATTTCACGTATTACCCTGGCGTGAAAAAGTAAGGAGCAGTACACAAAATTGTGCATTATCACATGATAGTAATTTCTCGGTAGAGCGCACATCTCAGTGGTTAAGGGTACTTAGTAAAATATGTTGGATTGCCACAGCGCTCTGAGCTCACCAAGGTCCCCATTCTGTTGATGTCAGTAAATTGGTACCAGACTAGTCAAGGCGACACCACTGGCTTGATACATCGTTACACCACCCCAAGTCACTATATGGTCCAGATGTGCATTCATTCACCTTGACTTAATGAAGTCGAACACATGGCGCATCCTGCAGGGATTGATCAGCACCGAGATTTTCTTTTTTATGCATTACGTTGATAACCACGTTGGGTGCATGTGGCGCAGTGCCTGGAGGCGCCACTGCCACACACACATGTGGAATCGGTCCCGGCGCCTATGACTCACCAAGCCTTCCATCCCTTTGGGGTCGGCTCTGGGAGGATAGCAACACTGGCTCGATACGTCGGTATGCCACCGCGAGTCATTGTAAAGGCCAGATATGCATTCAATCATCTCCAACGATACTTAATGAAGTTGAATGCATGGCGCATCCTGCAGGAATTTGTCAACGCCGCGAGCTTTATCCTTTTTATGCATTACGTTTACTTAGATTGTTCAGATTACGCAAGGTTGTTACACAGCCTTTATCCAGCTAACGTCTCGACGCCTTCGCCTTCTTCACAACCGCTGTTCTGCGTCGATTTTCCACACTCACTGATCCTCTCGTTGTGAGTCTTCACGTTCGTATTGAGTCCAACCTTCTTGATTTGAGCACAGTTAGAACACAGCGCTCGAAACGTTAGCCAAATAAACGTTACAGAACACCCTCGTGTAAGGTGAACATTCTAAACAAATACATTAACTATTCACGCCCAGGTCAAGTGAATGCCATCTAGGAAAACGTTATGTTCTAATCTCACGCTTCACCGTAAAAGATTAAAACTAAAAATGCTTCAAGACCTACCAGCCTTCTTCCATGTCCGACTTATAAATCGTAAGCAGTGTCCATAACTCCAGATTCGTCCATGGCTTCCGCGTTGATGCCATTACTGAATACTATGAGACAAAGTATCTGACAGGTGCGATTTTTGGCGAAACCTCAAAAATCGAAGAAATGGCCAAAACTGTCAACAAAAACTAACGATAGCATTGCAGTAATCAATGAATCGAACCGTGATGTAAACTATTACGTAGGTACTACAGCCTCTCCCAACAATTTACCAGCTCATCGTGGCTGGAAGGTGTTTCTGGATGTCTGGCTGCGATGTACAGCAGAGGGATTCATCCCCAGCACAATCTCCCGCTGAGTCCGGTGTTTCTACCAGGAAACCTACCTGGGAGTAAACCAATACCAGGATCCACCACCGTCCTCGTATCAAACTAATAGGATGCTGGCAAATCTCCCTCTGATCCACAAGGGCGGCGACGGCCTGTGACGGTGACGACCTGGGGTAGAATTTGGCCTAGCTGACCTCGCGACTGCAGGGAACCACAAAACCATCAAAACTCCGAGAAAAGTGGAAATTATGGTGGAACTCGCACAACCAATAAGGATAGGCGGCCTAAGTATCCAGGTAAGTATAAACAGTCGCAAATTTATCCACTGTAGAATTACAGGTGTATGTTTAAAATGGAGTGAAGAACGGCGATAGCACAGCTTTTTAATGTGCCGAAGATAAAATATGACTACACAAAAAGTCGGAACAATATGTGCAGAACACGCAGCAAACGGAACTTACAGAAGCAATGGCAATTCTGAAATCCTTTATGAGTATAATTTGCTGTTTTTATCCGAGAAAGAAAACAGCAGTACAACATAGGAATGTTATTCTCGCTGCAAACAGAGTTCTCATAATAGCAGACACAAAGACGAAATTAGATGATTATGAGAAAAAAAAAGTGAGAAAGAACAGTGAAAGATGCCATGGGGATGAAGACGACGAGGTACAGATAAAGAAAATTATTAGAAATGGAATGTCATGTAGAATTGATACAAAATTAAAAACAAGTCAGCACAGCCGTACAATTTTAACTATTCCTTTATCTAAACCTAAAAGAAAAACAATGTCAAGTGATGGAAACATTAGGATCGCACCACAAAATATTGGAAGATACAAATATACAGCCTTTCTTTAAAAGTGGTGCTCTTTGAGCAAATATCTTTCCAACGGTATATGGCTCCTAATAACATTCGTAGCCTTATAGGCAATGAGAAAGAGCTACAGTAGCTTCTTGGTTTCACACATAAAAAAGGTTTTAGAGTAATTGTTTGCACAAACACGTTAAACAATCCGCCAATCATCTGATATACAGGTTGTCTCACTGTATTTCGCGACGTTTGATCTCGCTTTGAAGACACCGCAATAGCTCCTGTGCTCCACTTGGATATACGTCATCGTTGATATGAAACCTGAGATAAAAGAAATACTAATGCAGATATTTAGGTCATACAAAAGTTGTGAACATTGGAAACACGACCATGCGTGTTATCTAAAATCCGCTAACGGATTTTCAGCAACCGCAGCATGACAACAACAGCAGCAATAGTTGTTGACATGGTTGAAGTCTACGATATTGGACTCTTTACCATAAAAATTAATCCAGAACGATAAATAAGGGAACTGATTACAATAAGAGAAGTGTCGATGGTGTTGAAGTAAACGTAAGTGAGAAACAGAGAAAGAAAAAAAATCGGCGAAGGACGTATGGAATAATAATAATAATAATAATAATAATAATAATAATAATAATATCACAGGAGAGAGCTTTATATATACAGATCTAAAATGTTCCCCATGAGGGTGAGAACGACGACACTGCTTTCTTTCATAAAAATTACAGATAGTTCCACCTATTCATTAATATTGCTAATTTTCAAAATAACTGATCTTTCCTTTCAATTCATGCAAACTCGAAAGCAGTTACTCCTTTCAATATGCATTTGTCAGCCCATAATGAAAATTATGTTGAAATGAAAAACTGTGGAATCTAGAGTTCGTCAATAGGATGGAAGTGTTGTTAGTCGACGGCGGTAACGGTTGAACGTTTTATGAAAGTTTTAAACTTAAATCTCTTAATATGTAAACTACAACAGTGAGAACTTACCACTTTTCTTCAGTGATACAGCAAAACCTAAATCACAAGCTGTTAAGTTATTAACTTTGTAAGTCCTCTTGTCACCGAAAGATACTATAAAACAGACATTATCCCCTATGTGGCGTAGGCAATGTCCAATTTTTTACGAGTAATTGATCATCTCCTCATTTCTTGTTATGACAGGCCGTCATGCTTATCGCATAAGTGGAGATCAGAAATACGCGATACATTCCACATAAGGTCCAAAATCCTTCCCCGTTCTGACAGCAACGTATTTGGATGCTGAAGTATAGAGAAAATGGTGCACATAGCAGTAATATTACAGCTCTAGATGAACACAGCAAAACATCTATAAATCTGCGTTCTTAACCCCGTAATGCAACAACGCAGCTCAACTTGACTCAACACAAGAGTGTATTCTTTACTCTCGAGAAAACCACTATTCTCATGGTTAAATCGCGGACAAGTTTACCGTTTTTTTTTAGGGTTCACGAAATCAACAGTGTTCGTATATTTGTTACCACTCTTGCGAAGAGTGACACCTATAGATGTCATAATGGCTTTGTGAGTGTGCCCGGTGTGATTATATCCATAGGTTTCATTTCCTTCCCGGCAATTTATTTTAACACATAGAATTATTTTCCCATACACTTCTTATTATTGACTGAAAGCCTACAGAACATGAATGCTGTATTGGGCGTTAGTGAGCTAAAACTCTATTCTGCACTTAGAAATATACAAAATACCGTTCTCCGACGAATTCAGTTACCACGAAAGAAAAACTTTGCTAATCTTTTCCATTTCCATTCCAACTTCTATTGTGAATGAGAATTCGTATGGAGCGTGTGGGTATAAAAAATACCGAAGCTGAGATCCATACGTTGCAGAACATTTCAAATGCTGACAGTGATGTGTTTGTATGATGAACCATAGTAGCATATGGTAAATAGCATCATAAATATCATTCATACCCATAGAATGATCGAGCAATGTCTTTTCTACAATCCACGCTCGCTCATAACTGATGAAGTCCTCTAGTTACCGAGACACTATTATTTATTTTCAAAAAAAAAAAAAGAAAAAAAAACCCAGCGCAAGCCTATAAAGGCCAAAAATTAGGCGTAGTCTAGTCCGTAGTAAACCACGCGTCACCGCGAGAACGTTAATGTGTTGGGGAGACGACAAGAGAACCTTAAGCTACGAACGAATCAATACACGAGCTCTACCACTTCTCCGGATGACAATTGAAAGATAAAACGAACAGAAAATCAAGCAAGCATTCGCATAATATGTAAAAACCAAACATCGAAGCATGCAAACATTTCGCAAAGGGGCTACGGTTAGCTATGAGAGCAATAAGAGATCTGCAACCACAAAGATTGCTGCTGGTGAGTAGGACACTACGATGTTAGAAACACAAGCATAAATAGTACGCATTCCCTTCCGCATAGTTTCCTTGAAAAAAAAAACACGTCGACATCCTCGACCCTATCATGAGAAAATAAACTTATTCATCAATTTAAAATATTTAAAATTGACATTTTCTACATATTATATACTTCTAAAGGTCTTCCTCACTGAATGCTCGCCGGCAGGTTTGTAGGCAGTTAAATGTGGACCACAAGCGACATTACTACTTCTTCGGTACGCAGGATATCTGAGAATAAACTCTACGTCCCAACTGCGTCGTTTTAACGTGCACTCTACATGTTTACACAGAAAAATCCATGCGCGCGTGCGTAGATGTGGAATAGGACGACTGGGAAGTATGTGGGAAGTGGTTAGGAGTCTCGTGCAACAAACAATCTTCACGCGTACTCTCAATAGCACACTAGTTATGAGTATCAATAGCCAAATACACTTAAATAAACGGGTTTCATTCTCGTGACACGAAAATGCCCGCGAAACAAATAGGCCACGAATATCTCACGGGGATTTTAGGTTTCCCAAATCTAGAGGGACAAAGATGATAATATCCACTTATATCGCAATCTGAATGCTTCACTGATCGCCAGATGGTAGAGACTAGTAAAATTCGGTACGACGTCATCAGGCTAGAGAAATGAAAAGAATTCGTCGTTTTCTCTCTTAACAATCGCGTGGTTGTTAAACAGCATACTTTTAGTTCCATACAATAACACACATACAACACAATCTTAGCTGACGTTTCGGCAGAATCGCCTTATTGTGTTATTGTATGAAAGTAAACGTATGCTGTTTAACAGCCTCGCGACTGCTGAAAGAGAAAACGACGAATTCATAATTCAATGCCGAGGTTGATAGAAAGTCGATCCTTGGTACTATTACGAAACGAAAAGACGCCACACATCCAACAACGAAGGGCCAGACAAAAATTGTTCCTCGATATTACCACAACAAGAAGTCAACAGCATCGGCCTCTTCGTCAACACGTGTTTAGCCATGAACACTTACTAACTTGAACAACAAACCGGATCGTATGCTTTCAGCTAAAAAACTGGACCAATGCCTATCTAGTAAATCTTAGAAGTCCATTCCTCCACATCAATACAAAAACGACGTCTATATGGGCCTGTAGGAGCTCTAATAGAACACTATACATTCTCTAATGTGATCATTAAATATTTCAACGCTAAGACTGAAACTAAAAGAACATCTGAAGAACGCTATTTCGAGACCCACGAAATAGAGTTGACGAGCAGCGTGAGCGGCTATTGTGATAACACAGACCATGGTTACGGTACGATGGTTTTGCTCTACCGGTGTGGGTATTAATGGTAAATACGAAATTAAACTGTGGTCTCTTTCGCATACAACCCCTTTCACAAAAAAGAGAGGAAGCAGTAGAATTTGAGGGACGAAGTCAGAAACCACCATAACGTTGAATTCATTCAGATCATTAGTATGCTTTTGAAAAGACGTTATGAGGAACATCGACATCGAGCACATCCAGCAAATTCAACATATTCACTGTAGTGCTAAAGAAGAAAATGCGAAATTTCCAAAAACCGACACGATATCTCGGTGATGAAGCAACCAACCCAACCTGATCTAGATCGGATTAGATCCAAACATCTGAAAAACCTTTCGGCCAGTTCCTATTAGCAAACTTACTCGGGTTCTCACATGTTACCCGTCACAATGCAGGATTCCTAATGAATAGGAGAGAATAGGAAATCAGCAAGAGTTTGTTGTCGAGCAAAAAAAAAAAAGTATAGCTTCGCTAGTTATTTAGCATATAAAGATCCTTCCTGTGCTGTATAATAATTTCACAACCAGAAAATCACTATTCTATTATGATATTGACATCAACGTAAAGAAAAAGGTTGATAGGTGATAACATTTCGTCAAAATCATTCACAGATAACCTTGAGAACGTCATGCAGTTACTGGGATGAGATAACATTGGATTGGAAATCGATAGTCGGCAACAAAATTAGCTGTCCTTCGCTGATAATATTGTTCTTATATCATCAGCATTAGCCAGGAGAAGGGGACCAAAATCGGCGCACTTTGTCAACATGTAAAGAAAGACTAATCTTTGACTAAATCTCAAAAAGACGATGTTCATGCGGAATACATTGGTTTCTGATGCCTCATTCACGTTATTGGAACGAAAATTTGAAAACACTATATCTGCATGCCGTTGCAAGTCAACACGATGAACCATTTAGGTCCAGAGATGAGTAGGAAGAAGAGAGCGGCGCGGGGAGTTTTCTAGAGCATAAGGTGTGGATATGGCGAAGATCACAAAGAACGCACGAATCGGTTTCACCTTTCAAATGTTCCCTATCTTAATGGACACGCCACTAACTTCGTTTTTAGCCAAGTAGGATGAAAGAAAATTGAGCACTATTGCAGCAGTAGTTGACAGGATGATGCAGGGAGTACCTCATATAAAGGAGTTGAGAGAGGGAATCTGAAATTCCAACCTAGGTTAACAATCAGAGATCATGGATACCGTTTTACACTCCAAAATTTCGAAAATGTACTCCGATATAGATGCCTTTAAATAACCAATGATCGAGACCTTTTTTGGAAACTGGATCCCCTGATATCAACAGTGGTGAAGGCAATACTTCATTACGGTTTTCTTTTTTTACGTCACTTCTGCAATTCTCGTTAGACCATGTGTATGTAAATTCTTCTATGCACATTTTGCAAATGGATCTGATGAACACTTGCTCCATATATGTAGCAGCAGAATCTTGGTAGAAATACCTCCGTTTTCAAAAGCTTTTTAGCCTTACTCTATAAATATTCACAGCATGCTTTTCAATTAGGAACAGCTTCTTGAGCACAAGTTCGGAGAGCTTTCAGCAGTATCTCGTGGTTTCCCGGTCTACTCGCTTCGATGGTTGTCACTATATATGATATCATAGAGGACCAACTCGTTGCATATGTTGTTTCCTTGTTTTCACCTGCTGAGATTTCCTTTTCTCATTTTGTGATTGAAGTGAATCTTTGAGTGAAGGAGAAGTTTTGATCTGATGCCGAATGGATACGAATCCATGTTCTGTTGTCAAGGATGTAACCGATCTCCTAATTGGCTGTAACGTTTGAGGATTCCCATGTTCTGTGGTAAAGCTCTGTATTTAAAGACTATTCCCTAACTCGCGAAGACTATGTTCCTCATATTCTCTGAATATCATTTCCTGATCAATATTTTCATTTGCTACATAGCGAAAACTATTTCTGCCTTAACTTCTCCATGATTGCTACCTATCGATTTCGTAATATCACTGCACTCTTAAATCCTCATTTAAAGCTGAGAACGCTTCACCCACATCAAGTGAATGGCAATAGTTTCTGGAATAGTATTCCTATAACCTTTTCTTCCTCATCACTGCACTTTAGATGGCCTTTGCGGTCATGATCGACATGTAGTTTCGAAAACGCCGTAAGGTCTACGAATCTGGAAATAGCATATAACATTCTCCACCGGTTTGTGGATAACCCATCATTCAGTTGCGCTCCCACGTGACAGCAGATCTTAGGTGGACACTAATTGTACGTAAATGTCAGTAGTTATTCATACTACTACATCAATCCATTGCGGAATTCTGTCATGCTCTCACTGTAACTGTTTCTTCTTTATATTATCCTTCAGTATTGGTCTTATGTTTTTACTATTGTAGTAATGCTGTTTATGTACAAAGCGCTGATTACCCAGGTTTGAAGCACGAACAGCTGCACAAAAAACCTGCGTGTCACACCAGAGGAATAAGAGCATCCACCACACGGTCTTAAATATACTTCCGACTTCATCTTTGTTAATGTATAAATTAGATATCTTGGTATCAGCGCTTAAAATATTACTGGAACTTCACCAAAATCGTAATTTGCTAATTCGATGTTTTCTTCTTTGCAATCCTGAGAAACTCTTTGACGCTCGGTATATTACAGTTGTCTAGGTATAAAAAGAAGAAACATAAAGCATTATGTTATTGTGCTTAACTATACAATTGTCAGCATTCTAAAACAATGAGCTCATGTTATTTAACTGACACATTCGGAATTATTTGGTGCTTTCGAACTGATTGCAGTCATGTGCAAAACAAGATCTACTCGTTATTGCATTAGGGACAAGTTTTTCATGGAAAACAGTCCAAACAGGTTTTAAGAGTGGCCAGATTTCTTATCTTTTTCTATTATGCTCTAGCTTGAATACGTGCTTTTCAGCTATTATATTATAGTTAACCGTTAATTGTTTTAATTGTTAACACATGCAACATGATGCTAATTTTTCGACAGTGGCCAATAAATTAATAGCTAGAGTACATAGGACGTTAAGAGAATCACATCATTATAGGACAGAGAATGTCTCAACGATGCAAGCGCAGAAATAATTTTTATGAACTATCCTTTGAGTTGTTTCGAATTATAGAAACTAAAACAAAACAAAAGGGGCAAGATCAATTTGTGTTTGTGGTGAAGCACACTTTGACCAAAACGGGTTACATGCGACTCATTGTGGATGCAGCCCAAAAATCACTTCGCCCAACCCGCGCATTTGCTACACAAAATAGGTTCTCTTAGCCAATGTGCTAAGTTTAGAATGCGCAATTATTATCGGATACCCTCATGATGAGAGTTATGTCTAAAATTTGGAAATAGAGGCTTCAAAGTACGAACAGGTACTATCAAATAGGCAAAACGACCTTTTCCTTATAGAAAGAGTACAACAAAAGGGTGAAAAATAAGTGAAAATAAACAAGAGAGCAAGAAATCTGTACCTCTGCTCACACGAACCAGGATGCGATCGATAGACGAATTTGGAATTGGACACACTTGATATACGCAGATATCGACCATCTGGTGATTCTACACTGCACACTTCGTTATTTTTGTTCTAAATTGAGCGATGTGTGCCAACCGTGCAATTTTAATTACCACTTAAAATGAATGAAGTAACAATGACTAATCGGACAAATGACCCAACTGTAGGTGTTTGTAACGACAGCAATTTTTCTTACCATTTTAAACCGCATCCCACTCAGAAATTTTCTAGAGCATTCGAGAGAAACCTTCGTGCACGGATCAAACGTGGCCGGAGCGGATCGTTGTGTTAGCAAACACTAAAAAAAAAAAATAGAAGGACAAAAATCATTCAAATGTAAGGAGAGATATAAATCCGAAAACTAATACAAACAGAAAGTAGATAATATGTTGAAAAAACAAATAAGCATGGTCCTAAGAATAAAATTAGAGGACGATTCAAAGAAAAGAAAAACACCTGTGACTGATTATTTTTCACTGACAGTGGAACACGACTTTCAGATACCGCGATCCGTGGAGATATTGTTGATTCACTTAAAAAAACCAAACAGAAGTGTAGTAAGTTTAAATCAAAAAATCTTAAAAAACAATTGTAAATATGAATGGCTTCACTTGATAGCACTATCGACTAGCAAAACTGAAAGTTGAAAGATGCAAATAAAAACATCAGAAAGCTAAAAGGATAAAAGGGTAAAGCTCTCAGCGTTGATCAATCCCTGAGGAATGCGACATGCATTCGACTTCATTAAGTATCGCTGGAGGCGATTGAATGCGCACCTGGCCTTTATAACGACTCACCAGTGCTAGCAACTTCCCAGACAAGTCTGGTACCAATTTGCCAACCTTGGAGGGATGGAAGGCTTGGTGACCCACGAGCGCATGGATCGATCCCATGTATATGTTGCAGGGTGCCTCCAACCACTGCGCCACACGCGCTCCTTCATCAGAAAGCAAACGAACAAAGTATTATAGCTCAAATTCACCATTAATTATTTGACACAGATTAATTGCTCACCTTGAAATGGTAAACGACAGAGGGAAACGACCGATCTGCTCCTCCCAGACACTTTCGACTTTTTGAAGAAAAGTGCGAACTTCATCAAATCGGCTCAGCGTATCCGCTTAAAAAAAGAACTGTCGTTTGAGCAAAGTGTAAAATGCAACTAGAAATTAACCAACGCTCTAACACATCTTCTTTCCTGCCGTTAGGAAAATGCAGCTGGACATCTCTTGATCCTGGCTTCTGCACCATTCGACGCTCTAGATTTGAGGATAACACAAACTGATATAGAAACCACTCATTACTATACGATACTTACGATCTCGAAAAACAATTCGAAATGAACCGTTTTCCATTATTTTTGCGACAGCCGAAGGGAACTGTGGAGGACGCTGGTACACAACCTACAGCAGATCGTAAGCACATGAAGTTGACGAACAAAAACTTGGGAATGCCAAAGAAAACTCGAACTAACCTTATCAACACGCCCCCTCATCACTACTACTGCGTTCGCTATTTGTCCATACAAACCACGTTCGTTACTATTCATGGACAAGTAACTAAAAGTGAAATAAGAAAACCTAAGCAATATAGTGATGTGAAATACAACGACCTCAATCAGCTGTTATTATTCTTCGCCCGGAAAATAATCACGGCTGTATAGCCCTACCGCTTTGGCAAATGTGATCTTTAAAAATGCCGACTTACTCATCCCTGAAATCACTGTGAAAGGACAGAGGATAACTAGCTGGCGCTGATCAGTCTCTGATGGATGAGCCAGACATTCGACTTCATTAAGCAACGTTTGCGGGTAAGTGAATGCACATTTGGTCTTTACAATGACACGCAGTGGCACGCCGATGTATCTAGACAGTGCTGTTATCATCCCAGACAACTCTGGTGTCAATTTGCCGATCCTGGGGAGATGGAATGCTTGGTGGGCAAAGGAAGCGGGGATCGATCCCACGGGTGTGTTGAAGGGACCACTCACTGCGCCACACGCGCCCCAAAAAACCACTGTACAGTCCTCAAATCGACATTCAGTTTTCAACCAAGATTACAAATATGAAACAAGATGTACTAACTGCCTCGTTTTCCTAAATCCAGTGTTACCAACATCTAAATCAATACGCGGATAAACAATAAATGAAGCTACATAATCTTCCTGGAGTTTCTTCGATAAAATAAAACAATTGTGAACAAGAGTTCGTAGTGATGTCTAGATCATTACGACGAACAAGTTCAAGTTCAACTGGAAAATCGGAAACCCTTAGTTCAATCCTGGAGCGACACTATAAAAATTTATGGTGTCCTTCAGACTAGCACTCATGCCGACAAGGTTCGGCGACTTCGAGCAATGGTATGAGGTTGAAGGTTTTCGCAAGATCACCTTTCTCGGCATATGTGTTGGCAAGTCTTCTCATTTTTTTTTTAAAGAATTTCCATGTCTTCACTACATCTGTATCGATTTCACCAGTGACAGGAACATTTTAGTAAAGTAAAACTTCATTCGCTTCAGTACTGTGGCTACTCTGAGCTGTGTTGTTACAATTCCCTCGTTGTATACATATGGACAAATTGTTCACTCCTCATTATACTCCGAGGTAAATTTAAAGTGGTTTGACACTGAAACAAGCCCAACAGTCAAATTGAGGGATTAGTCAATAGACTCAGTATACATATTACAATACCGATATTTGTAAGCATTTATGCCTTCTACAGTGATGCGTGTTGCGTGGTCGAAGCCGCCCTGCAAACCATATGAGATCGATTTCCGCGCCCCTGGGCCAACGAGCTTCCACCCCTGGGGTCGGCAAATTGCTACCAAACTTATATGGAAGGATAGCAGCAGTGGCTCGATAAATCACTAGGCCATCGCGAGTCACTGTAAAGGCTAGATATGCATTCAATCACCGCCAACGATTCTTTACTAAATCGAATGCATAGCGCACCCCTCAGAAATAGATCAACGCCGAGAACTTTTTAGTTTTTTTACGCTTCCTACTGTTATTGTAACAAGCGGAACGCTGACCATTCAAAAACCGATTTGTAACATTCTTACGAGCAAAAAATCTTTCAATTGCATTTTCACTTACAACTATTTTGATTACGTCAATCATCCTTATCTGCGTGAAATTGTACACAACGAGCCGTAGTACTATATACTTTTAGATGGATTTCTGTCGTCACCGTAATCATGAGCTACTAGTAGAATACGATCATATGCGTGCTATGATAGGAAATTACAGAAAACACGTAGCCAAGAGAACGACTAAATTTAATGACGGTATCTATTCACCTATTTTAATAGGCAGATATAAACAAAATCGTCCCTATTAGTAAAATATCCCCACATAGAAGTATAGTATTCCAGGTCAAGTCTTCAATACTAGATCTGAGGACTCAACAGTAGATGAAGAGCAATGTTGCCCTTGCATGGTAGGACCACCAGGACCACTGGGACCACCAGGATCAGACGGACTGGATGGGAGAGACGGTTCATCGGGCACAGAAGTAGTACGTGGACAACATGCGGGATTAGATGATATACCAAAAGGGCATGATTTGTGTTTTCACTGTCCATCGGGACCTTCGGGTCCACCAGGTAGACCAGGAATAAAGGGTCTACCAGGAAAACTAGGTAACGACGGCCAACGAGGAGCTCCTTGATCACCAGGAAAACAAGGAATACCTGGACCACCTGGGAACTCTGGTAACTGTGGTAGGCCTGATCTGCAAGGGCTTGATGGGTCACCAGGTATACGTGAAGAAATTGTGATACCTGCTGGCCCGCCTGGACCAATGGGACCTATTCGTGAGCAAGGTCAGGATGGACCTGATGGAAAACCAGGAACTTCTGGAGCAGATGGGCCACAAGGACCACCTGGAGATCCTGGTAGAGATGGTCCGCCTGCAGAACCAGGACTTCCTGGCCCTCCTGGAATAGCTGGAGAAGTTGGAGTGAGCGGAGGTTGCGAACATTGCCCATTACCTCGCACAGCGCCGGGTTATTGATTATCTAACTGTGATTATGTAAAGTATGTAAGCATTATATGGGAACGAATAAAGATAATCACAATGTTTAACTTCTAAAAAGGTTATTCAAAGGTTCAAATTTGACCTGGGTCCAAGTTTCGCAAATATCTAAGCACCACTGTAGTTGAATAAAGATACGCTACACCCCAATTTCACGATGTATCACGATGAAATCAGAATATAACAAAGATAGGTTACAGGGTGCATAGACTTATTCGGAATGTTTCCGCATAAACCACTGGCTTGAAAAAATTCACCTATTGAACGGTTTGGAATCATGTCCTTGAGCAATGACCACCAAGCTGTCGTGCTCCGATGGTTGCTTCACGTCCGTACGCATGGGTTTACCGAATGTTACCTATAAAATATGACAGAACAAAGTTCTTGGAACGAGACAATCGATATCCCTTGCCATCACTAGTGTCATTGAAAACCATACCTTTTGTTTACCACGACCATCAATGGCAACCGTCACAATCTTCGTAATTAGGCCACTCTTGTTGGCTACTTCGAATACCAGCAAATTATCACTCAGAATAATGTACTAAAAGAGAGAAGTTATATAGGAGTAATAAATAATGGACAAAGTTTACGTCTAGTCACCTTACCCAAGCACATTCTCACACTCGTATTTGAACTGATAGAACCGACCAGGCAAACAATGTAGAATTAGTCTAAGTAATAATAAAACCTGGCGCGTGTAGCGCAGTGGTCGGAGGCGCCCTTCAATATACGTGGGATCGATCCATGCGCCCGTGGCTCACAAAGCATTCCATCCTTCCGGGGTCGGGAAATTGGTACCAGACTTGTCTGAGATAGCAGCACTGGCTATACATCCGCAGGCCACTGCGAGTCATTATAACGACCACATATGGATTAAGTCAGTGAAGCTAGTGAAGATGGTTACTGAAGCTGTATACATGATGCACCCCTCAGACACTAAGCAACGTCGATAGTTTAGTTATTTTTTATCTTTTAGTAACACAAGTAAGTTAATTACAAATGATTACAATTAACATACAAAGAAACTGGACAAATGGAGAGCATGTTCAGATACA
>MQTX01000132.1:1566114-1589437 GCA_009735665.1 Angiostrongylus cantonensis
CTGCCTATTGTATCACCTACACATAAAAAACGAGGATAAACCGAATAGTCACCTCTCCTGAACTTTTGCTTCCAAATCCACTATCAATGCAGCCGCCAGTTGTGATATGGGGACGACTTCTGATTGCCGGTGGGTTGCTAGCAGTTCTTCGAATGCGTTGCTCAATACTACGACCGTTCTAAGTACAAATCGCACAACTCAGAACTCACTCAAAGAAATGGCATTCCATTTTTCCCACATAGGCAGTGTTCATGTGAAAACTTTTTTTCACAGTGAGAATCCCCACCGAGGTTCCAAAAAGAACCTTTAGCTATGAAATGAAGAATTGTAACAGAACTCAAAAGTCTTTGATGCAATTGTAGGAAACACTCCTCAAGATCATCACTCACAGCAGTGGTTTCTTAACGCTACACAAAACCGGACCAAACTTAAGATGCTAACGCTGGCTGGTCTACCAAATTCGCCTTGTTGCTATGGAATGTGGTTATGGATCGGAACGCAAAACGTATGCCAATAAGGTTCCATACAACAATACAACACATACCTACTTCCGTATGTTAACTTTAGTGTGAGTTACACATATAAACATGGTACTTCAACAAAACTACGTCATTTTAAAGTAGTCCTTTTTAATCGCAGAGTATTATGTGACATACGACCACAATGATGCTGAGGTATTTGCAAAACTTCGGATCGCTGGCATATGCGGTGAAGAACGAACCCAAAGACGGGTGAATGCTGTCCGCAAACTATAGGTCAATAACACGGCTAAGAGAAAGGTGAAACGGACTCGCATGGTGTGCTGGTGAACACGTTAGCCCCCGGAATGGGTAGTGGAGGGTACGATCCCCACCGCAGACCCTTGCGGTCCGGAGTTTCGCAAGTATCTCAGCATCGTTATGGTTACTTTGCCACTGTGGCGAAAGGTATTCCCTCTAAGTTATGTCATATATAGCTAAGAACTTAAAACAATCACCTCAACGAATTGATCATTTTCGCTCCTACGTTCCCTTGAATACTCCCGCGAATGCCGTCGTTCACGAGATCGTCCTGGCAACCCTCGATCACCCATTGCCGACCAGTCCCGAGATAATGAAGAGTTGTCGCAGTTATCCACCATGAAATTTGATTGTTGAATATCTAAAGTGTTGTAGAATCAGTATACAAAAATTAAACAATGCTACTTTTTTAACAAGTGCTAACAAGTTCTCGATAACCAGAGAAAATGTAAAAACGTAAAACGCAAAACTTTTATAGATATCACGTCGTCATGAACTAATAGTTCACAGGCTCATAGACACATCGGCCTTAACTTAGGCCTATTTATATAATGCATACATATGCACGTATACATATATAAAGGATAAAGCCCTCGGCGTTGATCAATCCCTGAGAGATGTGCCATGAATTGGACTTTATTAAGCATCGTTGGAGGTGATTGAATAAATATTTGGCCTTTACAATGACTCGCGGTGGCCGGCCGATGTATCGAGCCAGTACTGCTATCCTCCCAGACAAGTCTGGTACCAATTTGCCGACCACGGAGGGATGGAAGGCTTGGTGGGCCTTTCTAAAAAATCGAAAACATTTCTACAAATCTACGAATTACTCTACACATATGCCGTAGAGTATGCTTTGCTGGATGAAATTCAGCACACTCAATCGCTGCAGTGTTTGAAGCTTCTGCTAGAAAATATCTTGCAAGATGAAGATGATCAGAACTACATGCAAACAATCGTAGATCCTAATATTTTTTTAAAATTTCAGCCAAGAAAGCTCACTGTTTTTTGGAAAATCTATACTTAAAGTTAAAAATCTAAACTATTTTCTGCACGTCTGAGTTATATACACTTCAGGTTGTCACGATAGTGTTGTAGAAGCGCCATCATTTTTGAAACATTTAAGAGCTATTACTGAAACATCTTCGATGTGACACAAATCAATTACTGAGAAGTTAACGAACCATTCAAGGAAATCCTCTTGTTAACATCCGCTTCCATCATGTTTTCAATTAGCTCGACAGCAGATATACTAAGACCATCGAAACGCATGGGACCTGTTAATGAAACACAGCTTCAAGACCATCTCTTATCACGAACGTACAAAGTCTATAATAACCTAACATCGAAAGAACAAGATAAAAAGATAAACTATGATGTTCTCGGCGTTGATCAATACCTGAAGGATGCGCTATGCATTCGACTTCATTGAGCATCGCTGGAGGTGATTGAATGCATATCTGGTCTTCACAGTGACTCGCGGTGGCCTGCCGATGTATCGAGCTAGTGCTGCTACCCTGCTATACAAGTCTGGTACCAATTTGCCGAGCCCGGAAGGATGGAGAGAGGAGGGATGGGTGGGCTTGGGGTGCATGTATCATCTCATGTCCATTTGTACTGCAGGTGCCTCCAACCACCGTGCCACACGAGATACACGACAAAAAAAAATAAATAAAATGAACGAATATTCTTGCCTTTGGATGGTGGGTCAGTCCCGGTTAAGATTGTGTACAAAACGCCACCTAGAGAGAAAACATCAGCTGTTTGATCGTATTCTTGCTTGAAAACCTGACTGCACAAGAAGGTTTTAACTTTCATCTCCCAGTAGATTATACGTATAACCCACTTACGGCGCAATATATCCAGGAGTACCGACTACAGTGCAAGCGGTTTCTCCTTTCCGCAAATGTGTGGCGAGACCAAAATCACAGAGCTTCTGAAAATACCCTTCGAGCAACGGTAATGTGTTTTAATTGTAAAATCACCAAAACGCTAACGACGGATATCTTTTCCGAAGAGAAGATCCTGCTAATTAAGACATTTCCACAGGAAATATCTCTGTGCAGTACTCCTTCTCGATGCATGTACTTCACAGCGCTAATGATCTGCCTTAGGACGTACGCGGCTGGAATGCGGATGACATTAATACACACCCAAAGGAAGTGAGTGGAATGGTGCTAGAAAGCTATAATGAATATAAAATACACAGAGATAAAAAGTATTTTGTACTTGCCCGCTCGGTCAGTTAACGGTCCGTTTTTCTTCACATGCGAACGCATTGACCCCAATTCACACAATTCCATTACTACGTACGTATCACTGCCTTCAACAAAGTCTTCGTAGAACTAAAATCATGTTGATAATGGTTAAGAAATCACAAAACATTCAATCATATTTCTCTCTACCTGAACAATATTTGGATGCCGTAGGCACCTTATTGCTCGGATCTCGCTCTTTATGCGTTCGGCTGCAGCACGTGAGCATATCTAAAGCCCAAAAATTAGCATGCAATATCAACTAATAGGGCGAATAGCACAGTGGTAGTAATTTTGGTTACGTGAAGGCGGGTTATATATTTTAAAAAAAAGGAAAGAAATTCCACCATATCTGAAGCAATTCGAAGAAACGAACACCAATTCGAAAAAAAACGGTGCAAACCCTTCCAGAACCTTCTTCAATGCAACACGTTCACCATTAGGCTGAGTGGCGGCATATACTATTCCGAAACCTCCACGACCAATCTCTTGCAAATTACTAAAGTCCTAAACACAAAAGCGAAGAGAAATGGGAACAAATGGAAACAATGTGGATCAACAATAACCAAAACCCCACATCTAACCGTAGTCTGCTATTTGTAGACATTACATCTCCGAATGTGAGAACTAAACACGAAGAAAGACAGCCATGATCTTCACCTTCTCAACCGGAGGTGATCCCGAGCGAGGTCTGTGAAGACACGGACAGTGTTTGAAGCGAGCTCGCTTCCCGCGAATGCGCACGCACTATTGCACAACACGGCAAACGACGATTTCTCACATACCTGATGTTGCTCTTCTACACATAAGAGTATAGCAGGTTATATAAGTGAATGTGAAAGAACGCTTTGTTCTAACACATTGTCTGTTTTGTCACTAATTTTTGCAAACTGTAAGAAGAAATACAGCTCTCGGGGCCGATCAATTTCTGAGGGATGCGCCATGCATTCGACCTACATCAAGCATCGTTTGAGGTGACTGAATGCATATCTGGCCTACCGATGCATCGAGCCAGTGCTGCTATCCTCCCAGACAAGTCTGGTACCAACCTGTTGACCCCGGAGGGATGAAAGGCTTGGTGAGCCATGGGCGCATTCCACGTGCGCGTCGCAGTGGCGCCTTCAACCACTGCAGTAGATTCATATACCATAGTAAACATCTAAAACATCAAATACAACTCCACATAAATAATATTATTCATTCAACAAAAAGTAAACGACTACGCTATCATAGAATGGCATAGCCAGTTTAAAGGAAACGAGTTACACTACAACATATAACAGATACTTTTTATAATTAATGAGGTTTCGGCTTACTTTGTGGGCTATGAAGTACACTTCAGTATAAGTACCGGTGTATAGCTATCACATAGTGCAAAGGCAGTTATTGTGTGGTCTGGTCAAGTGGGATCATCACGTTTAGAAAAGGGAGAGGACGCCGTTTAATCGAAGAATTAAGCGGAAATACGTCGTAGTTCACTTTTATTTTTTAGCACACCATAATGAGGCCGATAGCGCACTTGTAGTGATGCCGGTCATCACCAGCACCGTTTTGGCTCGACCCCCACACCGGGCCCGCAGTCTCCCGTCCCTCCGTGGTACCACACTCGTAGGGGCCCAACTCACTCTCCAACCGACGTAGGAACACTAACACATCTATCCAAGGACTCGGAGCAGAAGCAACTAGACCAGCATTGAATGGAATTCATAGAGAAGACAACAATCCTCATACAGCAGCCGAACACAAGTGAAAGCTTAAAGGCCTTCGTGGATGATGTATGAGAGGAAGCGTATGGAATGCCTGAAGTGCCGGGATCCGCACAATAGATGTGAAAATGGGTCATGTAAAAGGAAATAGTGGCATAGCCCGGATCTCTGTCACCCAGTGATCCTTAAACAGTTAGCCCCAGCCAAGGGTCCACAACGGAAAGACAAGGATTTAAACGCAAACGAATTGCGGTATTTCATTTGCTCAGAGGCTCAAGTCCATTTCGTACTCAAGTATACTAGGATGAATGCGATTTTATGCGTGAGAACTGCACCTTAACTTAGTCAAAAACCTACACTAAAAGGATAGAACTACTCGCGAAATAATTTCGATCCACCAACAATGAATATGCTCCTTGTCTACGCTTTCAAAACTCGTCTAGCAACCGTGCTTATTCCTCGATGGAACAGCATAGGCAAAGGACATTATCTTTTTGTTGAGCAAACACGAGGTTGTTAACAGTAAGATGTATTCAATACAAGATAGCTGACGTTTCCACGGTTTCGCCTTCTTCATAGCTGTTTCGTTGTTCCTAAGTTCACCACTTACACTTGGAGACCAGCCACACAGAGTCATAGATGGGTGAGAATGTGCCGTATAATGCAAATATTCATTGGAACGAGTACGGATGAGCTGATAGGATCTCTAGACCAGACGCCTAGGTCTGGAAGGTGTATGGTTAAGAGCTACAGTTCCATTGTGCTAATACAGATTGGATGTGGATTTATAGACGCTTTTTGTTTTTTGGTGATGACTGAGCGAGGAGGGAGAAGACACTGTTCACTAAACTAACATAGTGACAGACAACTCTTATTCAGACCAGGCGATCCTAGTAGAAACGGTGCTATTAATGTTCTCACCAAAGGTGGTGGTCGAGTATTTGTGGTAATACGGGATTTCAGGACTTTCTTCTCAATGTTGGACGCCACAAACTTCCAGGAGAGATGGCTGTAACAAGATCGACCGTTTCATAGTAGACATAAGGTTTTGTCTTACCTATAATGTAGTTGTCTAAAATGTGGAAATATGTGAATACATGGTAACTTGCAGTTGAGATAGTAGTAGAGACGGTGGCATTGGTCTCTTCATCATAAGTGGTGTTCGAATATTTATGGTAACTCGGAATTGTACGAAAACAGTAAAATAGGATCTTAGAGAGAGAACAGCACCAACATTAACTGAGGCTGCAGAGGTTGGGAAGCAATTAGTCGACGATTAATGAAAGAACGGACGATATGAGTAATATGTCAGCGAAGCCGCAATAAAACCACAAGAGCCAAATTGTAGTATAAACGAAGAGTAAGAACAAGCCTCGTACCGATTTACAAACAAAGGACGTCAACAAGTGAACTACTGTGAGCCAATTTACTGCAGCTTTATATTCAGATAATGGCAGAAAATCTTATACAGAGCATACACATCGACAGCAACTTTCCACTGTGAGATAAACATCAATTAACCCTGTACAATTCTTATAGAGCTATATGTAAGAATTTATTAATGCAGTAGCCTTTACAGATTCAAAAAATGTCGTATTCACGGAACTAGGCCCACATGTAGGAGCTCCATATACTATTACAACAATCTAAAATAGAAGCTAATCAGAATCACTGAACGACGACACCGACGACGATTCGGAGTGACCTCGGCGTACGTCGGAGTTGAGGGACAACGGTGGAGAATTGGCAGTATTCGGTGAAGGCGCATATGGTTGGCTAAACATTCCACCATATAGATGAATTTGTCATTTAACCCTATTAGTTATGCAAAGTTCAAAAACCAATGCATGGATTTTTCCACTCACTCAAGAAGCGATGGGTCAACTCCTTCAGACTGCATTTTTAATTTAACCGCGGCCTCCACCACACCCTTAAAATGGATAATCAAAATAACTGATATTAAGTACTAGTAAACATGTTGGTGTTACCATACCAATTTTAGCATTCTGAAATACTTTGTAAAGGCTGGATCATCTTTCACGAGTACTACACATTTTGTAGGCTCATGACTTTCACTCTTGTTCTTAACAGATGGTACGGCTTCTCCTGATGCCTCTGGCAAAGCTGCCTAAAAGCTTAAATGAACTGTAATACCATTAAAACAGGGAAATATCACTAGTTTCTCTTATAAAACCTGAGGCCTCAGCGTAACATCTGGAGCTGGCTCCTTACATTCGCGAAGTACTTCGTTTTCGACCGCAGCAGCCTAGAAAGTGGCCCTGGCAGTAGGCGAATCGAGGTCTACACTACCAGTACCTACTCCCGATATTCTCTTTAAAATTAAGTGGTTGTTAACAAAATATCCATTTCTGTCTGATGTGGATTGATTTGAGCTGCCATAACAGCAATCCTAGTGCATCGTCAAAAAGAGGCATACGTGGACCAACGAACCTCAGGTGAATGACATCTAACTTCTTTAGCATCGGCTTGTAACTCTAAGATATCTGATGACGGATCAGGAACCATCGCTAACTAAGAAAAACATGGAATAAGAATGCTTGAATAATTATAAGCAGAAAGTATTGTATTTTCCTTGATCGAACCTTAGCTTCTAGTATCTTAAGTTTGGTATCGGCAGACCGAAGTCTTTGATCCGCCTCCAAAATTGCAGTTTCCGCTCGCGTCACGAAAGTATTGAGGAAGTCAAGCATTTTGAGAAGGTAGCAGTTCACAAAGGCAACAAGTCGACGCCGGTTTAGTGGTGCAACCTAAACACCGAACAACGATGAAATGCAAAACTTTGCCTCGTCATATATTAAGTTGGACAATGGTCCTATAACTAACACGAAGACAAAAGACCTGAAAATTACGAATACGCAGAGTTGACTTAAATTTCCGAATTCGATCCCAACGACAGGAGAGACTAGCAGAAATGATGATTTATTCACGCACCGATTCCCGGGACCGACTGCCTTTTAGCCTCGTTATTGTTAAATCGATCAATAATCGATTGCTTTTTCGGTATTCTTCTATACGGACGCGGGGTGGCCTATCCGTTCCGCCTACACCGCCTGCATGACGGCCTATGAACAACGTGGAATTGACTAATATGCCCTAATGGTAGAGAGGGTGACAGCATTAGTTCGGGTACGGTTTATCCCAACTCTTTTAAAGGGTGCGAGGAATGAATACACTGACGAAACGGGTAGACCACTCTGCGTCCAGATAGAAGATCGAATCGATAAATTTAAAGCTAAACCAAGCATTCTAGAAATATTCTAGTAAGCGCGCAAAGGGCTCTAAGACATAGCGGGGAAGATTTTGAAGTAGGCGTTACCATTCTCACACACGGATCGAAAACACCAGCGCGCAAAACTCTCAAGACATTCTTAATAAATCGCAAGAATCCGAAAATGAACCGCAAGGAGGGATGCTTCGTAATCACGCGTGATCTTGCGCCACACCACAGACTGAGTTTTTGACCTGACTAAGGCACATTCCACGCCCATGTATTCTGTATTCCCCTCTGTACGATTGGTCTCCACCAAATAACTGGAAAACGGGAAATAACGGGAAAAGAGCAAAACGATGGGTGCTTAAAAGAAATTGTTTATTATGCAAATGTTAACTCATGTTTTATATTTTGTCTGTTTAGGTTATGCTAATGCCTTGTTAAGTAGACTGCATGTCAATTTGACCGTTCGAGGCTCTGGGTGAGGCGAAACCACTGAGACATCAGCTGTGGTAAACTAATAAACTGTAATAACAACGTCTTTGCTTATCAAGAAAAAACACTGAAATTTATTCAGTATCAGCATCTATTTCAACATTGAGGACTCGAAACTAGTTTTCCAGAAACTGCCGATAATTTTTCCATAACTTGGATACTTGAGGTGTTGAAAATCTGATTGTCTTATAGAAGTCTATCTACTTAAGGGCAAGTATACCCCCCAGATTCATCGAGCCCTCCATCCCTCGGCGAGAAGCAAATTGGTAGCAGAACTGGCTGGGAGAATACCAGCACTGGTTCGATACATCGGTGTGCCACCGCGAGTCATTGTAACGATCAGATATGCGTTCAATCACCTCCAACAATTCTTAATGAAGATGAATGCGTAGCGCATCACTCAAGGGTTGATCCATACCGATAGCTCTGTCCTTTATTTATTAAGCTTGTTTAAAACTGCTATTTGACCTCCAAGCCCATTGTTTAGATTCAACTTTTCCAAAAGAAATAAAGAAAAAATCCAAACACTCGAAATTTCAAGTAACGAATTTAGTTCGTCGTATTCTCAAGGACGAAGCACTCATTCAATTGCTTTCATTTTCGAAATACGGGCCTGGACTTGAAGTGGGCGAAATACGTCTACTGGGTTTCAAAAAAACCCGAATCTTATAGTGGCAGAAGAAGGCAGAAACACCACGTTAGAAGGAACAAACCCACGTGAGAAGCCAAGTGTTAAACCAACTAACCTGTGATATATTGATGTCAGATTTAATAAAGCTTAGATCCGGTTCATTCATTGATTCTGAAACAAGACCTTAACTTATCTTTGCTAACAGTTCAGATAATTCATAAGGAACAATATAATACGGTTATCCAATGTAAATATATAACTGCTCATGTATTCCTTTACTAAAGGCAGAACAAACGGAATAAAAGTGTCGGTGAATTATATGGTGAACAGACCAATAAAACTGTGCTTCACTGAAAACCGCACCAGATAGGAACTGAGTACGGAAACATACAAAAAATAGAGATAACTCGAAGGTATAAATAGCACACTACAGTAGATCTTAGCACAGGAACAAGCATACAATGATGAAGTCATCAGAAAAGCGGTATTCATAAACTAGAACAACACTGTTTATAAAATGAACTCAACGGAACAAATATGGAGGTCGCTAAGGATAACGTTATCTACTTCATCCTGTCAACAACTTTGACTTCCTCAATAGGTTCTATGTGAGGACGTTTATCACGAGTTGAAGGTCGCGGTAAGGAAGTACTGCCGCCGGGAACATGTCTTGGAGTACTTTGCTGAGACGAACTTCCCGACGTTGACACAGGAGTACGCTCAAGAACTTTGCTAAACGACAACGGTGGAAGACGTTCTGACGGAATTAATAGCTCGTTCAATGTCTCAGCCATTGGGACGATTTCCTCAAGCATTACCTGCAACAACTTGTCCGTCTTAAACTCTCAACACAAATATTTTAGAAACTGACAGTTCCAGCCTCAAAACCGTCTACCGCCTCATCACGGCTGGGAGGTGTTTCTGAATGTAAGACTGCGATGTACTACGGGAAGCATTCAACCCCCGGCAGAATCTCCCAAGCTGAGTAGTCCGGTGTTTCCACCAGGAAACCTACCTGGGAGTAAACCAATACCAAGATCCACCACCGTTCTCGTATCAAACTAATGGGATGCTGGCAAACCTCCCTGTGATTCAGGGACAGACTTTGGACTGGCTGACCTCTGAACTCCAGGTAACCACAATGGCTGGACCAGCAAAACTCTGATAAAGTGGAGAATGTGCTGAGGTCCGCACAACCAGTGAGGACGGACCGTCCAAGTACCCAAGTCAATAGTCAACAATTCCAGAAAGAAAAAGAGTGCTCCACCTGAACATGAAGCATGTCATCGTACAGTTTGTTCAGTTTCTCCAGTTGCATATTAAAATTGTCAATGGCCCGCTTTTTTTCCGAGAAAGCATTCAAAACAGCAGTAGTAGATGCATCCACCTAGAAGGATGACAAATGATAAAATGTGTAAAGAGCGAAAACCATCTTACTTACCGACTTTATCGCAGTCACTATTTGATTTTGATCTGAAGTAACTGCTTTAGCACACAACTTTAAGTGGTTCTGAAAACGTGACGCCATCCTAAAATCAAGCAAACCTCATACTAAACACAAAAAGAAACTGAAGAAGTACTAAAAGGTAATGACCGATATAATGGTCGGCTGCTCATTCGGTGATGATTGTCGCTTGGTGACACATCTTTCTTGCCGATTGAATGACGTAAAATGGGTAGAAATCGAGGAATGTCCTAAGCAAAAAAACGAGATTTGTTTACAAAAACATAGAACACGAAGAACGCTTCCCTAAAATATATTGATAACCATCTTACTTGAAATCTTTTGTAGACCTCATCATCTTCTAAAGATTCGACCTTGGCGTTACCACTGTTAATTACAACAATACCTTTTGATTTCTTGGCATTCGCTCCTGTTAAAAGAAAGCTTCATCTTGAATGAAATAGTAGCGAAAACAGCGATAACATTCCCCATATTTCATAGAAAAAGAAGACATCTAGATAAATCTATCAAGGAATAAAAAACGGTTTACCCCCTCATCGTGGCTGGGAGGTGCTTCTGGGTGTCGGGCTGCAATGTACAGCAGGGGATTAAGCTCCCGTCAGGGCCTCCTGGGATGACGAGCAATCCGGCATTTGCACCAGGAAACCCAGCTAAGAGTAAACCGATACCAGGATCCACAACCGTCCTGGTATCAAACTTGTCGCGTGGATGTTGGCCAATTTCGCTCTGATCCACAAGGGCCGCGACTGGCTGTGGTTGTCACAGACGTCATACTGTGGTGAGGCAGACATTGGCCTATCTCACTTCGAGACTCCAGGGAACCAGAAGGGCTAAACCAGCAAAACTCCGAAAAAGTGGAGATTATGCTGGGGCACGCACAATCATGGGGGAAGAACCATCGAAGTATCCAAGTAAAGAATAAAAAATTGAAAAAAAAAACGAAAAATGAAATCGACTAAAACAATTTTCCTAAGATGAATAGGATTCAAAGATTAGACAAACGATAAAGTAGAACAATACCTTTCCCAGACAAAAAGGAAAATGCAGAACTAGAAGATGGTTGAGGAGAAGAATCGTTCAAACTTTGTTCATTACCCTTTCTGAAAAATACCAAAGATGTATTACACGCTGTACACGGATAATAGATTCATAAACACTTCAAACTGAACTATAAGTTTATGCAAATAAGGAACTGTTGTACAATACCAACTCTTCATCACATGAAAGACGACTTAGAAGTTCTAAACAGGATTGTTTTCAGCGGATACTATGTCCATGGAAACGCGATCCAACCCCGAATCAAGCCAACTACGTTCGATATCAGCGAATGATTCCTAAATCAGACATATTTTGTAAAATACTTAAGGCTAAAAAGAATAAAACTCTCGGTGTTGATCAGTCGCTTAAGGATGCGCCATGTAATCGACTTCATTAAGCGTCGGTGGAGGTGATTGCATGCATATCTGGGCCTTTACAATGACTCGCGGTGGCCTACCGATGTATCGAGCCGTTGCTGCTATTCTCGCAGACAAGTCAGGTACAAATTCTCCGACCCCGAAAAGATGGAGGGATTGGTGGGTCATAGGCGCGGGAGCGATCCCATGTGTATTGAATAGCGCCTCCGACCGCTGGGCCATACGAAGACATGTACAATAATCATACCAATCTAAATAGCGCATTTGTGCGATTGACGTCATATTCCATACCCTTCAGCACATGGGATCAAGTCTAATAGAGAATTTGCGTCGCTTTACTAGAAATGTACCAAGAAAGGCACCTGCTTGCCAGTTCCGGGGATGGCTTCAGCTTCCGGATCAGGGAGATGATGACGTGGTATTTCAATATTGTCCTTCAAAGCATGTTCTATTGTTATTATGTTATTCCATGTTAACACGCACTAAATGTATCAATCAATAACTAATATCACTTTTGGCAGCTTATGGAACATCCACTCCTTGTCCCACTTCAGATGAGTATGATCTAAAGCAGCCAGTGAAGGAATAGATGACATACCATCAGGAACTGACGACCTGCATACGTCGTATAAACTTATGTAGAAATGCACAAAGTGTGGGTTACACTAAGTACAAACTGAACAGTGGAATCCGTAGGACAAATGAAAACAAGGAAATGTCAGAAAAACCAATTTATTTTTATCCCGTGTTATTATCACAAATTGTGCCAGAAATTATTTAAAAAGTAAAACCAAAACAAAAACAGAGTTATAAAGGATGTATCAATCAATTGAAAGTGGAGAACTTCGAAGACAACTAAAAACTCATTCATGTATTACTCGTACTTGTAAATTCCTCCTCGTTTCCGCAAGGAATCTCAATTTCTCTCAAATCCTTATCAAATCGTTGCACTAAGAAATTGTTGCCTATATCTTTCTTATAGCCATTGAGTTCGTAAAATGGGATTAGCGCGTCTTTGCACTCCAGAGACAATTTGTAGACACCGACCTAAAATGGTGATAGATTTCTCCGCAGTGGTTTATGTCCGAATAAACTCAAGCATGCGATAAACCAACCTCTTTCGCAAGAGATACAAGTGTTCTATTAAGTAGTGCCCCAATTTTCTTTCCACGAAAATTTTTGTCGACCACGACGTCTTCAACTCGGCCTCGGCACCCTACACGATGAATGAACTTCCACTCAAGTACTAACGTTGCAGTACCAACAACACGTCCACTGCTATAAATAAAAGTATTGCGGCTTTGCTCTAATTTTGGTTGTTACAATTCTTTCAACAGTATGAGATGAGACTAAGCTTCATTATAATGAACTCCGCTTACTTTTAAACATTATTAGCACGTTATTCACATATTCGTGAATAGCGCAGTGGTCCTAGACGCCCAGTAATATACATGGGATCGATTCCCAGGCCCCAGGATAACTAAGCCTTCTATCCTCCGTGGTCGACAAAATGGTAGTAACAAACTTGTCTGGAAGGATAGCAGCACTGGCTCTATACATCAGCAGGCCACCGCGAGTCATTGCAAAGGCCAGATATGCATTCAATCAAACCAAACGGTGCTTAGTGAAGTGGAATGCATAGCGCACCCTCAGGGATTGAACAACGCCGAGAGCTTCATCCTTTATTTTTTTATTCACACATTTGTTGAGCAAAAACAATTTTCTTTCAACACATAACGCCTAATATCCATTTTTGGCGTGGAATAACAGTTAATTTCTGGAATGTTAAAGACATAGTAGAACTCTGAACACAATGAACGATTATAGTTTTCCGATTACTGATGATAATTTCTCAATAACTAGAGGAAATGCGGACAGGAGACATAGGAGGGCCAGTTTTTCACTCGGTCTTGCAATACATGTTATAGACTATGTACTACCGTGGTTAGCAATCTAACCACATTGCTCTCAGCGTTTTGAAGTGCTTTGCAACACATGTTGAGTGTGGCTTGGCAATTCTTATGTCGGTATTCCGAACTACAACCATGATTCACCATAAAGGATAAAGGATAAAGCTCTCGGCGTTGATGATTCCCTGAGGGATGCGCCATGCATTCGACTTCATTAAGTACCGTTGGAGGTAATTGAATGCATATCTGGCCTTTACAATGACTCGCGGTGGCCTGCCGATGTATTGAGCCAGTGCTGCTATCCTCCCAGACAAGTCTGGTACCAATTTGCCGACCCCGGAAGGATGGAAGGCTTGATGGGCCATGGGCGCATTCCACGTGCGCGTCGCAGTTGCGCCTCCAACCACTGCGCCACACGCGCCCCTAGTTAATACCTTATTCGATTATTAAGTTAACACGCGGCTGATTAAAAATATATAGTCGACTTTCGACGTCCTCATCTTTTTCGGAGCCGGACTGACTCGAGTCTATGGTGCACAGGTGGTCGACCTTACGATGTGGTTGTTCGTTATCGCAGCGAGTCGAATCGCTCGAAGTGACGCACCGACCGAATGGAGAATCTCAAGCGATGGCACCTTCATACACAGGACGGATGTTCCGATTTGTTAAGTCGATTATTTCGATTATTTTTATTTTTCAGTCGCTACTTCGATTATCTTATTATCAACTTCGTGCCATCCTAATACCCGAAGAAATTATTGGTTATTTATGCCTAGTTTAAATAAGATGGTTTTTAAAAATGCATTACTACGGTATGTGCCAACTAGCAAACACCGACTTCTGCAGGAGGTAAAGGACAAAAAGAATAAAGCTCTCGGCTTTATATGAACCCTCAGTTTAATTATTTTGTCAAGTCACACTCACAAGTACTACACCTATCGAAAAATTATCCCAAAAGTCAGCATCGACAAAAAAGTGTCCTGTTCGTCGATGTACAAATTAGATTTAAAATCGGAGCCGCCATCGAACTAATTAACAAATGACAACATTAAACTTTTGATGAAACGACCCCGCCCTCCAACACGAGAATTTACGCAACCTCACCTCAAATCCTCAATGACAACAATATAATACGATTGAGGAGTAGTTCGCATTCGTTTGAATCGATCTTTAAAAGCATCCCGGGTTACTTCACCAACGACCGTCAACTGAGCCAAGAGTTCCAAAAACCTAAGATTAAAACACATTCCAAGCAGCGCAAATTAAAGTTGAACAGCAAAAGAGTAGTGAAACAAAAACAAGACGAGGAAAGCACAACATGTTAACGAACCCATTGTCATAATCGTGAATCTTAAGCGGTCTAACGGCAAAACCATCAGGAACATCACCAACAATATCTTCCGTCAACATTCGAGGATCAAAGATATATTCGAGACTCACTATAAAGCGAGCCTATCCATAATTACATAGACATAAAGCAACCCTGAAAAGAAAATGAAATACCATCTCCAGCTCCAACTTCCTCTTTCTGGCCATTGGTCATAGCGGATGGAAGCATCGTCATCTTCTACTTCTGGTCAATGTAATTAATTGTATTATATACGTTCTTACGAACTGTCTTTTTTTAGGCTGAGGAGGTTGATATATATGCTCTCATCAATGTTGTTGCCGTTGTTCAATGGCTAACGTTTCGGTGACTTCCACTCCCCCACAAACTTGTCGTTGGACCAGTTTTGTGTTGTTCACAAGGGAATACTTTCAATATCAAATCCATCGGAAATCACAACTACTTTATATTTATTATTTATTTGTCTTGTATTTGCCATCACAATTCGTGAACAACACACGGTGGTCCAACGGCAAACCTCTGAAGAAGGCGAAATCGCCGGGAAGAAAGCCAATGACCAAAAACAACAACAACAACAATAACAACATCTATACCAACCTTGTGTCCGCTAAAAAAAGGGCAGTTCATAAGAACATAAATACAAATATATCGATTACTATGCCGAAGTCTATAGAAAATCGACCTTTTCAATGTAAATGACTGTTAAAAATTAAGGTGAAACAATCTCTTCGTCTATCACCTCTTCGTGACTGGGTGTTCCTGCCGTCGGGGTGCAATGGACAGCGGGGAATTCACCTCACCAGCAGGCTGAGAAGGAGTCCGGCGTCTCCACTAGGAATCTCAACTAAGAGTAGACCAATACCAGGATCCACCACTCCCCTAGGATCAAACCAGTCTCATGGTGACAAATCTCCTTGTGATTCATTCACAAGGGCTGTGACTGCCTGTGGTGATGACGACCTGGAGCAGACTTTGGACCGGCTGTCCTCAGGACTCCAGGGAACCACAATGGCTAAGCTATCAAATGTCCGAAGAATAGAAATTATGCTAGGGCCCGCACAACCAATGAAGATGGGCCATCCAACTATCCAAGTTAAGTATTCAATGGATTAATAACTGCTGATGAACAACAAACAACATCTGTTGACAATAAAACATTCACACTAACCCAAAAGGAAGACAATGTAGTGGTGTACTGAAAGGTGTTAATGACGTCTTTCTTTCTTATGGTGAGTGCAAGTGGAGATATAAACAATAGCTGAGCTAAACGCACACCGTCATGAATAGAGAGAGATACAATGTTGTGAGAACAAGGCCAAGAGATTACCGTTTCCGTAAAGCAATGCCTAGAAAAAGTTATGTACAGATCGAATAAATCATAAACGCAATCAGCATCTCAAAGAAGTAACTGTGGATGAGACGTAAAGCTGAAACTAGAGAAAAATATGATGGCAAACAGTTACACGGAATAAACAATGCTGCAAAAGTGGTAGCATAACATCCAAAAAATACACATTAATCACGATATTAAAGCAAACTGCACAAACTTTTACAGCTTTTAGGCCGTTCAATGTTTTACAAATAGGCTTAAAAACAATAACAACTGAATAAATTTAATTCAAACAGAAGTCACCGGTCCAACCTCCGCGGCAATAGCTATAGCACGTTCGACATGCGTGATGATTTGCTTTTCGGCACAGTGATCACCACCACCACCACCACCACCCATCACTGGAGCCATTCTACGTGTGAACTCAATGTAGTTCTTCTGTAGTTCGGACTAAAACAAAAATATCATTCAGAAGATCGATTTCCAGAAAGCCCCGACATTGATCAATACTTCCTTTTTATGAACGCGATGCGGGAAGCACAATATCGTTCAATAGTACGCGTAAGGCTCTAGTTCAAATCAGTTCCGACCCAACCAAGCCCATAATTCCTTTAGGGTAAAAAAAGTGGCATCATTGATGTTTGGGAAAAGATCCCTCCGATCGACGAAAGTCGCTCAAATATTGGAACAAAGAAACCTGGGGATGATCTGGTTAAAAATGACCAAGGGTTCGCGAAAGAATCAATTCCTACATCCTACGATGCTCATAAAGATGACTAGGTCCTCATGTGGCAGCACAATCCATGTGAAAATCTAATACCAGATGAGAAAAATGACAGATACGAGTGAACGAATCGAAAGTAGGGATCTGAGCTAAATCTACGAGATTCTGGAAACAAATGCTGGAACATGTACTAAACAATCTCTCTTTAATGCAAATACGAGCTCTGAACATTTACCAAGTAAGAGCTTTTGAAAAAGAAAAGGAGAGTGTGAGAACATCTTGTTTCTGGGCCTATCGGAGAAGCAGTAATCTAGACCATTTCGACACCAACACACATTGATTCTACAGCTAGAAAATAAAAACGAAAAAAAAAAGAAATCAGAAAGTTGAACCCTGACATCGCTCCTGGATTATACAATATTCGGTTAGTCTCTGACAAGCTGGTGACCACCACCTATTCGGTCTTATTGTGAAAACCATGATGTGTTACATCCCTAAACGTTACAGATATCCAACCATCGAAGAATCTCACGCACCGCTCTTTCACAAAAAAAGGACAAGAGGGATGACTTGTGTAATAATCGTCCAATAGGCTGTACTCTTTACAGTCTTCTCCGGTAGACTGTCTCTAGGTTGAACATGAAGACTTTTGATAAAGCCCAAGCTACAGAAAAAGCTGGATTTCACTAGGAATTTAACTGCATGGACCACGTACAAATACTTCCGGAAGTTGAAGATGTTTGTAAGGAAGCTATATCCATTGCTAGCATCAAATTTCGAATCCTCAAACCGCACCTGAAGCGGTGGTAGTTGGAAAAAACACAAGTGGAAGTGCCAGGATTCGTTTGACATGGGAACAGGGAGAACTCAAACGAGCATAAAAGAATAAGAAATCATTCCGCAAAACGGTGGCACCTCAGGCTACTCTAAAAGAAAGGTTATTGAACTCAAACGAGCATAAAAGAATAAGAAATCACTCCGCAAAACGGTGGCACCTCAGGCTACTCTAAAAGAAAGGTTATTGTTAGGACAAGGGCACGTGTGGCGCAGTGGTTGGAGGCGCCACTGCAACACGCACGTGGAATCGATTCCTGCGCCCATAGCCCACCAAGTCTTCCATCTCTCCGGGGTCGGCAAATTGGTACCAGACTTGTCTGGGCGGATAGCAGTACTGGCTCGATACATTGGCAGGCCACCGTGAGTCATTATAAAGGCCAGATATGCGTTCAATCACCTCCAACGATACTTGATGAAGTCGAATGCATGGCGCATCCCTTAGGGATTGATCAACGCCGAGAGCTTTATCCTTTATCCTTCATTGTTAGGACCAGACACTGAATGCTCAAAAAGATACCGTTTAATTTTCCCTTCAATTCCTACGACATAGGCAATAATGCTCTTAAATGCTTCCTAAAGACGGCTGGTTTGAAGAAGTCGATGGTAGTACTGGCTGCAGCTCCTAACGCTTCACAACGCCAGTTAATTGAAACCGCTTCTAGGATCTTTTCTGTACAACATAATATTTCATGATTTTCCCAATCAACAGAAGTGCAGGTTACCCGACTTTTTGCATAGTATGCCTCATTTCTTGCGCAGAATGTGTTGGTGAATATAATAGCGAATGTGTATGCAATTATACTTAAAGACATAGATAGGAATTTAAACATTTGCAGCGTGGTGCGCTACGTACAGATGAAATGTAGAAACACAATGGTGTTGATTTTGAAGTCAAATTTGCGATTCAAGTGTGAAAACCAGGAACATCTACTTGTCGAGTTCTTAAGTTGTTCTGGAAATGGATAAAATAAAGGATAAAGCGTTCGGCATTGATCAATCCCTAAAGGATGTGCCTTGCATTTGACTTCACCAAACTGAGTTAAAGGTGGGTGAATTCATATCTGGTTCATACAATGACTACAGTGAACTATGATGTATCAAGTCAGTGCTGTTATCCTCCTATACGAATACGAGTCTGGAGTCAGTTTGCCGATTCCGGTTGAATAAAAGGCTTGGCAAACTGGGGAGCGTTAGAACGACGGATTACGTGTGTATTGCACGGCACCTCCAACCGTTGCGCTACACACGCTATACGTTGTGGAACTGGATAACAGAAGAGCGATTGGTATTTACGAAGCCATTGCCACTGAACCATCGTTAAAGTGCAGGTTACGAAAATGTATAACCGAGTAGGTTTAATATCATCATGCCCCTTTCCGGTGCATGAAGAAAATGAAGTTTGTTGAAAGTTACCCATTGTAAATTGGATATTGCGTTTACAACATCTCAGAAAGGAAAGGTTACAGGATAATGGTACTAACCTGATAAGCCAACTGATCCGGAAGGATGAGCTGTTTATTGAGAATGAGCGCGTCAGCACACTTCTTAGAGAAGTCGCGGAAACAGAGTCTCAACTTGTTTTGGAACTTATCAACCGGTTTTCCGTATTCATTCAAGGCAACATCAGTCAGGAACACATTTGCCACCTTCAAAGTTAGTGGTTATGCCTACCTAGAAATTATTTCGCGGTACAAATAGAGCACTAGAAATTAAAAGCAGAACCAGAGCTCACTTGAATTGGTCCCTGATTTACAGTGGTACCAATGCATCCTTGCAATACCATCTGCAACATTTTTGCATCTGGAGGATTTTGAGAAACCGCAGCCGAAAGCTCTCTAAAGGAAAACAATCAGTTCACAACGAATTTAGGCATTCAAAAATAAATCATGACAGTCATTACAAGAAATCGTGATATTACAAGAAATTTGTAAAACAAATTTGCTCGTGTTTAAAGCATGTTCGTTATAAATAGAAACATCAATAATTTCTCAACTTTTATGTTTCTATACCTAGTTTTTTTCTCAACGTCTTCGATGGCCACCTGAATGGGTTGTAGCACCTTCTGTTCTCGCTCCACAACCCGTATTCGTGTTTTTACATAAGGAAAACTGAAAAACAAAACATCCTAATGGACCGAAAACAATCACTCCTACTACCCTACAAAATATCGGTTGTTTAAACGCTCTCACTAAATCTTACTATGATGTTTACCTGTACTGTGTAGATAAAATAGTTCGTCGTTTGTACTGGTCTTTCAAATCTCCATGGGCTTTACCATCACGAGTAAATGGTGTGGCGTAAATAAATCTAAACAGATAATTCTTCAAACCAGGAGCCTGCACCCTACTGTTTTATGCAGCGGGAACCGCATTATAACACTCCATGTACCACGAAAACTGTACCATAATACTCTGCATCGCAGAAGCACTCAATTGCTATTCGTCAGTTATTCCAGAAATGAGGAAACTCAAACAATAGTTCACCAATCTTTTTACCAATCGTCATTTAACCCCGGCATCAGCAATGAATACCTTCATGGACGCATGCGGGGCATTGGTCGGAGGGGCCCAGCAATACACATGAGATGGATCCCAGTGCCCCAGGCACACCAAACCCTCCATGGCTCCGGTGTCGGCAAACTGGTACATGACATGTCTGGGAGGATAGCAGAACTGGATGGGTACATCGGAAGGCCACCGTGAATTGCTGTAAAGGCTAGATATACATTCACCGATGTTTAATGAAGTCGAATGCATGATGCATCCCTCAGGGATTGATCAACGCCGAGAGCTGTATCGTTTATCTTTTCGCGTATCTTTTACCTTCCTGGACTTCTAAACTAACACGAGATTGGTAGTTTATTCGCGTAGCGTTTCAACGTCTTCATCTTCCTCGAAGCCGGTGATTTGAGTCGATGGTACGCAATCGCTCGTACTCTTTATGTGTAGTCTTCGTTTTCGTACCTTCGTGTAAAACGTTAGTACCTCTTATATACACAGTCTTCTTCACATCTACTGTGTGGACCCGACACTTCCCGCATTCGATTAGTTTTCGGATTCGGCTTCTACATAGTTCTTGAGCGGTCCGTTACTCTTCCATTCCTACTTGCTTCTGATTTTGGTCTTAACATCTCGTCTTTACTAGGTTAAGTCAGGACTCTGGGGAGGACCAAGTTGCACGACCAGCAATAAGCCAGCCTCAGCACCCCACACACTGGGTGCTCTCATCTATGGACGTAAGGCGGCGAGACGATCGGTGAGAGGCTAGAAAGTCTCGGGATACGCAGGACATCATTGGAACCGGATCTGACAAACACACACACGACAAGCCATAGATATTGTTTCTTACTCTGCACGTATAATGCCAAAACACTCTACGGACGCCGATTTTCACGCCCTTGTTGTAGCCGCAGATCGCAATAAATTTCATGTGATCGCATTACAATAAACAAAAATTAAGAAGACCGACATACGCCAACTAAACAACTGGACCGTAGTGATCCATATAGAAAATGCACGAAATGTCAGCGGCGTAGGCTTTGTCGTCCACCTGTCCATTGTACATCTCGTCAATTCATACAAGATCCTTTCCTCTCGCATAGCCGTTCTCCGTCCTCAACTGTCCTTCATAAGAAGAGCACTATCATCAACTGTTATTCACCGACGGACGCAGCTAATAAGTACGAATTAAATCCGATCTACTATCAGTTGGAGGAAGTCATTCGCAATGATAAAGCATATCATAAATTTGTTGTCGGACACTTCAACGTCAGAATAGGAAAGGCCAACGAAAGCCAATGCAGAATCGGAAATTTTGGATTTCAAGAAAGAAATGAAAATGGGAACCGTCTCAAAAGATTTCTGTTAGCATCACGTCTCTTCCATGGAAACTCGTTTTTCCAGAAGAAAAGCCGCCGCTGGACATGAGAGTCTCCCAACGGCATGACTAACGCGGAGATCGACCATATTATGAGAAACAGAACATGTTGCCTATTTGACACATCGGCAGTCTCGTCATTCTGTACTGGTTCCGATCACCGCCTTATTCGCGCGAAGATTCGATTCAACCGGAAGTTGGAAAAGCTGGCTTCATCGACCACGAGGAAAAAATCTAGCTGTATACGATGAGAACATTCTGAATGAAGTCCTATCCAAACGTGACTGGCAAACTAAAAAAAACCCGACCGAAAACTACGAGCTGTTTGTCGAAGGACTGAAAAGCTGTGCCGAATCCGCCTCAATTCGTCAAGCAAGAAGATTGGATCGCACCTTCACCGCTACTACGGAGATGCTCGAAAAGAGAAGGAAAATGAAACCTGATAAAGCTCCAACACGTTTAACATGGCTAGGAATAAATGCCAGATGGAAAAGAGCTTCGCAGAAAGACCTACATCGGTACAAGCAGAAGAAAGTACTGAAAGCAGCAGAGAAAAGAAGCAGTCCGAAAAAATGCCATCGGGGCTTGTGTAATTATAATGTTCCGCTGTCAGCCCTGATGAACGAAGATGGGACCGTCAAAACATCCCGCCATGATATGGAATTAATAGCGGAAACGTTCTACACCAACCTTTTCCGTTCCGCAATCCTCGCTCCGGACCTTAATATCCCCGCTGGAGAAAAACCTCTCGGAATTCTTCCGTAGAAGCTTCAAGTTACGATAGAGCATGAAAAGAGGAACAGCTCCAGGACTAGACAATGTCACCGCCCATTTTCTTAGAGCTGGAGGCCACAATTTACATGTACTTCTCGCAGATCATATGACTGCCTACGTTCAAAAGGAAAGTCTTCTGAGACATAACCAGCACTCTCAATATCTAGCCGGAATGAGAAGCTCTGACCTTCGAAATTTGTCACATCTTCGAGATCCAGGAGAATATACACCGATAGCGAAACAGATGGGCCGCTCACATAATGAGAAGAACAGATGACAGATCGACAAAAAGAACAGTAGAGTGGACTCCAAGAGAATGAAAACGTCCCCTTGGGCGACCACCCACACTAAGCCAAATTAATAAGCTGTAACCACAGTTGGAGCGGTCGGTTACTTTTACATTCCTACTTTCTTTTCTGATTTCAGTTTCAACACCTTTCCGAATCAAATAGTAGGAAGACCGAGCGAAGGATCCGACGCCGAAAACACACCTCTCTCTGATCCACATCGCGGTGAAGACCTGGATACGCCCTTGCAAGGTTGTCA